>KL265975.1:0-11302 GCA_000699545.1 Podiceps cristatus | reverse complement strand
TAAGATTAAGAGAAATCAAATAAACCCCTGACTTACTTCAGGGGTTATGGTAGCAAAGAAGTAGCCATTGACTTGGACAGACTCACGTGAATTTCGCTTTCTTTATGTCTTGTAGAACAGAAAATTCTCTAGGAGATTATGTCTGTTCCTGAGCTTATAAACTCCCTGACTGTATATGCTACTTTTTTTAAGACCCTGTATAATATGAACAATAATTTAGGTAGTCTTCTGTGTGTTCAGTAAATTACTCAGTAGCATGCTAGATTTTTATTAGGATTTTTTCCTGAACTTTTATATGGGTGAAAAAACATTAAATAAAAACTGTTTCTCCTTGACAGTAATTATTTACTGAAGCAGGAACTGCTATTGATAGAATTAAGTTTCAAAGGGAAACCTGTGAGTGAGAGATCATTGGTGCTAGAATTTTTACATTTACAATTAAATTGAAAAAAATCGACTATTTTAAGCTGTTTATTTCTTTTATGTGTCAAGATTATTTCTTTAGGAAAGGTAAACTTTCTCATAAACACTTGAAAAATAACAAAAACATAAACAAAAGCTTAATTGACTAATTAGTGTTGTCCATGCGCTCCTTCCTCTCTTGTGGTTGGTTAATGCTTCTCGCTCACCACTCCCTTCTTGCTTAGCCAAGGCAAGGCTCCCAGACCTTGCTTTTCATGTTGTTTCTTCTGTTTCCTCTTGTTTTTGTTCATCCAAAAGTGCTTCTCAAGGTTTATATCTTGAAAGGTGAGTCCTAAGCCTATTAATTCCTCTTCCTCCACGTTGTTATGTTATGTTATGTTATGTTATGTTATGTTATGTTATTTCTGTTATGTTCTTTTGAACTTCTGCACCATAGATGTCTACAGTCCAGCTTGTTAGTCTGTGCTCCCTTTGTAATGAATGGAGAGTGGCCAACAGTTTTGAATTATCCAGCTTATTTTAGCGATCAACATGAAGGTAAAATTAAACATACCTTAAAAAAAAGGCTTTTTTACCCTAAGGGTCATGAAGAGAATGTATGTAGATATCTGTAGTAGAGATGCCTACATTCAACCATGTGAATCTCATCAGAGGTGTTAAAAGCCCATAGACAAAAGTTAACAAAGACAGGTTTTGCAGTTCAGAGAACAAATATCGAATAATAACATTATTTACATAGGTGCATTGTTTCAGTGGGACAGTTTTTATTGTTTTTATAAGCATTCTTTTGTAAACAAGTTGTAGGAATCCATCTTACAATTACTATTGTCCAATTCTGCACCTCAGAGTAACTCCTGAGATAATTCCAGGTCAGCTCCAGAACCTTAAATTAAAGGGTAAGTTTCCATCAGAAAATAAGGACTAAACTGTATATTTAATCAGGGCTATCTTCCAGACAAGTAAGAAACAATGTTTGATGTGAGGTGAACTGTGATCACTTGCATGAATAAGAATAATCTGAATACATCCTTCTTGTCCCCGAATACAAAGAATGATTCATTACAGACAAGGTCTGCTAATTAGGCATGCATTTATTAAGGCTCTTGTGCTTTTGTCAGGGTCTTGTGCAGCAAAACACTTATCTGCACATCGTTTAGCAAGTCTCAGAGGAATAAGGGTGTTTATATGCCGTCAGAATTATCGGTTCTCAGTCATTATTTTCTCACAGGTTACCTTCTCACTCTGCTCCCCCTGCTCAGTGATCAGAGACTTCTCACTTACTGACAATCTCTCCTCTGACTTTCCTGACCTACTCAGATATCTGTTAAGTTTCCATCAAGTAAAATTCCTTCTAGAGCTGCCCATATGATGGCTTAATATTATTATTTTACAGAGAATATTAAAGGCTTCACAGAACTGGAGAAGGTATTCTGTCATTATCATGGTCTCTTTAATTTTATATTTCCTCTATTGACTTACTTTGTACCAGACTCTATAGGAAAGCTATTAGCTCTACTTTCCTGCACCACCCGTCCCTGCAAATACCCTTATATATAATGGCATATTTTAAGAAAAATCCAAGAAATAATCAGTCTAATTTTCACTAGTCTCAGAAATGTCAAATATAGCAGTATTTCATACAATTTAAATCTTGTAAAGCTCTTTCTCTAATAACTATTTAAATGCAGAAACAAAATGGATTTTGGAATGATGAATTCTGTTTTGATCAGCTATTGAAATTCTTCTGGTCTGTGCTGCAAAAGCATAACAATGAAACGGGAAGATAGATCACGTCTGGACCAAGATGCAGTTTTTGGTTGTTAATGTCTGCTCATTCGAAACAGCGAAGGGAAGTGCTTATCTTCAGCACAATGTTGTAATAGAGAATGGCTTATCTTTAATATTAGGTAAGAATTGTTCATGCTTCAATTGGTCAAAGGATTCACAAATACATAATAGTGAAAATACTGTAATATTTTTTATTTAGAGGACCTTTTTCTCCAATCTCTAGTCTCTGCCTTCACTTCATAGCTCTGCACATATTCTAAAATTGCTGTACTGATAGCATGGTACTCAGAAAAAACAAATATATGTGTCATATTTGGTCTTAGGAAGTAATTATAAAACAAGGCAACAAAGAAAGTTTACACCTACTGTTTTTTGTAGATGTTAAACTCATTGAATACTATGAAAAATTGATAGGTCTGAAAATCAGACCATTTATTCAGCGGTCCAAAATGAATTTATGAGCCATATTGAAGGGTTTAGGATTCAAAATAATTTAAATTGGTTATTATTTTTTTTATTCACCTTAGTTACTGCTCAAGGCTCAGCTTCTGCAAATGTTAAGCATACACATTGCTTTACTTTCAGAATTCAAATAGGATTATGTCTATTAATAAAGCTATATAAGTGCATAACTGTCTTCAGGATCATGAAATAAAATCCTAAAACCTCTAACTATGAAAACATTTGGAATTTTAAGCATTGTTTCTTAAACTTCAATACATACAAATCACAAATGTTTTGGCAGAACTCAGACCTTTGTTTATTTGAATTCCTGTGGACAAATAAAACCTCAAAACCCAAATGAGATGCTGAAGTACTTCATTGTACTTTAGTAAGCTTGTTCTTCTTGTTCTTTTCTGGTGACATTGAAAATTATTGATATGTCTGATTTATGAAATCTACTTCCATGAATACATTAATGGGATGCCATTCCAACATTTTTTTCTACTGCCTTACCCATATAGATTCATGTATACATTATATTATCACATATCTGTACATTGTATATATAATGTCTAGCACATGTTGTTGGCACATGTTACGCTTGTTCAGAAATCACCATTAATCAAATCTGGTGTTTTGATGAAGGCAGGGTTGTATGTTTATTTTTCCTATTTCGTGATGACTTTTCTGCTGCTTTTTACAGATCTGAAAATTGCCGACCATTTCACAACAGGAAAAACATGAATTGTGTTTTCTTTAATACATCCAATTTTCCATTTCAATATTTGTCTGGGAGAGGATATATGGAGGTATATATTTCTCTTCTCGGAAATTAGTTAACAAGTCATCAGGATCTCACACTGAGGCTTATACACAAGTATTTGAAACCTGTAAGGCCCCAACCTGAAATTTCTTTTTCAAAGAAATAGTTCCCCATGACTCTAGTAAGCTTAAAATTAGGAGAGAAGAGAACGACTTCAAGCAGACAATAGATTTTGAAGCTAATATGAATCTGAAGAATAAGACAATTAAAAAAATAAAAAAAAAAAAAAAAAAAAAAAAAAGAAAATATTAGGCTGCTCATGAGGAAATGTCTCATCAAAGAATTCTTTTCAGATGTTTCTCTAAGGGATATCTGAAAACTGTAATACTTGATTAATTTACATTAGAGAGGGCAAAGCAGCATGAATATATATATATATAACAATTTCATTGTGACAGAAATTTGGACAATTCCATCTAGTGGAATTAATTTTGCACTAATCAGTTTTTTTAATAATTTCTAAAGATTACAAGTGTTTTGTTTGTTAATTTTATCTGCATGGGTTTGATGTGAATATGTAAGCACGTTACATAAAGACATTCTTTACATTACTCAGTAGCTTTCAAGACAAATTTAAAAAGTATGGAAGAATATACATATTGTATGGAGAGGTGTTTAAATAAAATAAAAACTAGTTAGAAGATAGAATTAAGTAATATTCTAATACTGGTGTTTAGATAAATGCAGTTCAATTTAACACACAATGGAGGTATATGATAGCAGTCTCTGAAGGACTTATTTATTTGAGTTTATAGATGGATAGTGCAAGCTGCTTCTGCATTATACAAAATTCTAATTTCTTCTGCTAAAATAAAAGCTATTAAAAGTTGTTCTGAATCTTTTTTGGGGTTTGTTTTTTTTTTTTTTCAAAAATTTTAAATTGATGTTACATATATAAAAGACTAGTGGGTTGATATGAAGGAGGAAAATAGTTCACAAAAGAAGAAAGTAAAAATTAAAACTTCACTCCTTACCACTAGCAATGAAGAGTGCATAATACATTTCTGGCAGTATTTCATGACAGTTAAACTACTTTTAAGTGTGTGTGTGTGGTGGAGTGGGTGTAGGGGTGGAATGAAGAGAGCAATTTCTAACAACTTCTTATTTATCTTTCCTGTAAACTGCGATTTTCTTTGTCAACAAGGATGACAGGCGTACCTGAGTATCTCCATGGATCAGGACCTCAGGATACTAGTCACAGCACAGACTTCAATAAAAAGGACTGTCTCTGTTGATCTTTGCTTTCTAAATGTGCTATGCTTTTCCCCTTCCTTGACTCTCATGATGGTTTTGAATAAATGTCTTTTTAATATTTCTCCACTTTATTGTCTCTTTCAACTTTTACTGTGCCCACCTTTAACTTTAGTATATGTAAAATAAGAGGAAAGAAGCATAAAGGGAAAAAGCAACTAAGTAATTAATAAATTAAGTGTTTCAGGGCATTAAATTATTCTTCACAGATACCTGCATTTACAAGTTATCTTGCAATAGAACTGCATTTTTAGAGTCAGTCTTTCATTCTGATGCGCTCTGGTAAAATTCACGACCTGATGGATATTTGGTTCTGCAGAAAACATGTGGTACAGCTGTCAATGAAGAATGTCCTCCACAAAAGTAAACACGATTTAAAAATTACCTACCCATCTAGTTACAGTTATGATTCTGATTTGATTTCCCTGGGGTTTTTTTTGAACATTTGATTGAAAATCAGATTAATGACTCAGGCTAGGATAGGCTGAGCCTGGCAAATCACACAGAGCTTCTCATTGCAGTAAGGACAACGTGATGAGTCACTGACCCAAACAACCTGTCTAGGTTGTATCTGCAATTCCATCCTACCTCTGCTACTGTTTGTTATCCTCTAGTAAGCAAAAAAGACAGGGAATATGGAAGAAGATGTGCAGTAGTTAGAATTGGGTTCCCAGATTAACAAAATATCTTATATTTAAGATCCTCCATCCTGCCAATACAGCAAAGCCTTGTCAGAGATGATGTAGGTGAAAGTTACAGTGAAAACGAGTAAGACAGAAGGGACAGTAAGTCATGTCTTCTTCATTACCAGGGGGAGAAAGAAAAAAGAAAAATTGTCATTGTACTGTTCTGTATATGAATACTTATCTGTAAGTGTATATAAATGCATAAATGAAAGTGTTTATCTTGGAAATGAAGCTACTCTAAGTATTAATATATTTAGAAAATTCAGTATATTGCACATCTATAGCTTCTATGTAGGAAATAAAAAGATGATCAGGAAATGATTACTATAAATGAGTTTAGGTTTCAGATGCACATATTTTGGGGGAACAGATATTGCAGAAAAAATAATGGATTATATGTGAAGAAATACCGCACGTATGCACTGGGATTACAAAATGATACCATATTTATTACAACATGACTGGAATATGTCCCCTTTCAGCTCCACAAATTAGCTTTCCATGTATCTGTTAGAAAACCTTTCCTTCTTAAATGACTTAGATAGTGGTAATGGGAAATAGTTACTCAAAGCTGCAATGATCTCTACAATAAAATTAATTGTGCAACGATGGAAATCTCCCTTATCTGTTAGAGCTGATTACTTTGAAGCAATAGGCAATCTAGCAGCTTAGGCAAGTATCTCTCTCAAATGGAAAGGTAAACTGAAAATCTTCAGTTCTCTTTTCCTGGATATTTATAATGAGAAATACGTAACATATAACTACTAATTTTTTTCTCCCCTGTAATGAAGAAAACTATCAAGTCAGATTCATATGATTCCCCATACACAGGGCACAGCTTTGTTGGAAATAGCAATTAAAGGGACCCTTGAAATGGCCACGTTCTATACCTTTATTTCAAAACTAGTTAAGTGTTATTATTCATGGGGGAAAAGGATATTATGCAAATAGGAATCTGTCAGCAAAATGTATAGGTTCTATCCTGTAGAATGCTGGTTAAAAGAAAGAACAAGACAAAATTTCCAATTACTTCAGTCTATTTTAGGAAAACACCCTTCAAATTTGGGTTTATCTGAATGAAGAGGCATCTGGAAAATATGGATGTCCTCAAAAAAATATGGATGTCCTCTGGAAAATCTGGATGTCCTCAACATCTTCGTCCATGGATCACATCTAAGAAATAAGGAAATCAGATAAGGTAATAGAAGTACAACAAAAGAATAATTGCCCATGTGCAGCCCAGAGACTGTAAGTGAAGTCTCATACATACTTGCAGCATGTTTTGTTAGTCATATAACCAACTAAAAGGAGCGTGACTTTGACAAGCACTAATAAGAAAGTGAGGCTAGGCATAAAGATCGGTCACCAGGAAAAGCAGGTGTGAAGGATGAGTTCATAAGGAGCACCTGAGCTGGACAAGACCAGTTTTGTTCTAATACCGGATTAATTAGTTGTCTCCAGAATTTCACCTAACATTTTCTGCTGAGAGGCAAAAGTTTTAGCTGTGGTTCCACAGTTCCTGAAGTTTAGGCACGATTTATGGCCCCTTTCTCCTGGACTAGCTAAACCAAGTGCTTCTGCACTCAGCATAGTCTCTAGCTTTAAACGATGAGTGTTCCTGAGACACACTCTGCAGGGTAAACTGAGGACACGGAAATAGGATCCACCTTAGCGTCACACGGGATTTTTTGATGGGGAACAGTTCCCATTGTTCATCTCATTCATCTTTCAGTCACCTCCATCCATCAAGTCCATCCCAGCTTCAGGCACATGTTGTAGCAAGGTACTGATCTCCCCCAGCCAAACATAACAAGAAAGGCAGAAATTCTTTTAAATATGCATCACAGTATAGATATAAAAATGTTAAAGTTACATTTAAATACATAACCTTAATTCCGACTTGTTCTGATTTTCATATCTGTCATTTTGCATGCTTCGTAATGTTTGTGTAGCATAGTTTGAACACATTAACTTCTAGGTTATTTAACTTCTGGGTTTTTATTAAAATAAAGAAAAAATCCCATACTTGTGGCTAATCAGTTTTGCAGTCTCATGAACTGTTGTTCAAATTTATCATTGCAGCTGGCGTACATGTTGCTATCCCGCATGTGAGGTTCAGAACAAAATATTATGAATAAATCAATAATAATAAAAGACTTTGTGGATTAGGTTTGGATTCTATATCAAAACACATCTATTTTCAGGTTAGTTCATGCACTGCACATTTGAATATGACTTTTTCAGGTATTACCTGGAAGAAGAGCCATGAAGAAACTTATAGTTTTTTTCTGTGCAAGGATGTAGAATCTAAAAGATTTGCCCGGTACGTTTGGATTCACAGCTATAGCTTCAAAGGAAAACAAACTTTAAAGTTAAGTATTTCCTACGTGTTCATGACTAACAGTCAAAGCCTAAAATCCTATCTAAAACCGATTCAGACATCCAGTACCAAATCCAGAATATTGGTAATATATGATTCTCCAAAACAACTTCTTAAGTAAAACCTTCTCAAAAAAAAAAGCCTGAATTAATCACTTGCCTTTGCCTATTCAAAACTAGGCAAAATGCAATAACCAGTCTGCATGCAGCTGCAGTGTTACATACTTGCAAACAATGCATTTTAGCATTTGGCTGGTTAACACGCAGGAACATTATTATAAAGGTGTGACTGAAGGTCCTTTGTAGACCATTTGCTTCGACAAGTCACAAAAAAAAGACAAAAACAAAAAAATAATCAGTCAAAAAAAACATTAAAAAAAACCCCAACCTCTTTGTGTAGGATGATGATGATGTTTATTATTTATATTACTGATATCTAAACCCACAAACCATAAAGCAGAATCCACACTTTGCTATGTACTGTACAAATATAGATCAATAGGGTGGCACTTGACCCAGAGAACTTAAATCTAGCACAGTTTAAGATCTTGCAATATGAAGATGGAAAAGGATAAAATTTCTGAAGATGTTGGAAGATTTTTGAAGAAAGACTTCAGTAACTAGGTGCTGAAAATAATATTTTTTACTCTTAAGTCCGTTTCCTCCATTCTGAATTTGCCCAGGTAATGGTAAAACTAATTAAGTGTAAACTCCTTCAGATGCCGTGAGTAGTTTCTATTTTAATTTTCATTTTTCATCTTATCTACAAACAGATATTTGGTCAGGGAGGTCTCACTAGTTCACACATCCTGTTTTTCATTTTTGCCCCAAGTCTACCTTTCATCACAGAATTTCACCTACTACTTGTTCAATGTTGTCATGTCAGTAAAAAGTTTGAGTTACAACAACTAGGAAAAAAGGAAGGTGACCTGGGCTGATGTTTCTTACAACCAATCTTTGAAGACGATTTAAGTCCAGATTGAAGAAGATGAAAGACAAAGTTTCCTAGGACACAAAAATGACAAAATTTTTATGTTTCTTATCTGAACTCCTTACTGTGTTTAGTTTTTTTTTTTTTTTTCCCCAGACTTCTACCTGTTTTCATGTTCTCTGTCTCCTTACAAAGAAACATTGGGGCAATAGTTCATTATGCCATGTCAGTTAACAAAAAGACATATAAGTCTGAAGTCCTTCTCTAATAATTAATTTCAGGTTGCAATTGTGTTGAACGTCCTTAGTATAACTAACTATCCAACTTGGAGAAAGTAATCTAACTTCATATATTGAAGTCAGACACCAGAACTCCTTCATTTTTGACAAAAAAAACCCAAAACCAAACACAAAAACAAAGAAAAACCCCCAAAACCCCAAACAAACAAAGAAACGAAACAAACAAACAAAAACCAAGAAGAGGATAAACACCAGAACTCCTTCATTTTTGACAAAAAAAAACAAAACCAAAGGAAAACCCCCAAAACCCCAAACAAACAAACAAAAAAAGGAAACAAACAAACAAAAACCAAGAGGAGGATAATTGATTCCATGACCTGTGCACATACCTATATTTATTGTAGATGCTTATATTTATATATGTAAATATGTAAAAAAAAAAGAAGAAACAGAGAGACAGAAAATCTGTATTTTTCTAGCAAATGGATCCAAACAAAAAAAATATTTCAGAAATATTTTAGAATATTTCAAAAAAAATCTGTTCTTATTAAGAGACATAAAATTATAGAACTAGTCTTGACATCCTGAAAAAAAAAACCTGAAAAAAAAAAAAAAAAGGAAAAAAAAAAAGGAAAAAAAGAAAGAAAAATTAATTTCATTTAACGGTCCTGGAATGAAGTTTAAAGATTCCCCCATAAGTTAAAACTAAATTTCCTCCTTCAGGTACTACCACCCTGTCTGAAATTGGTCACTTTCACGGAACAACTGCCAATCCTGTTCTGATTTACCACCTGTAAATATCAACTAGATACTATGAATCTTCACTTCCAAAATCATACTCTACTGTAACAGTGATAATTTGAATAACCAAGATGATCTCCAGTCAGAGTTCAGCTGTGATATCAGGTTTCCTGTGCCTGTATTTCTGGCTGTATTTTCCACTTTCACAGATTACATCAGCTTAAGTAAGTAAAGGAACCAAAATACCTGCCCACCTCTATTGAAGCGGCTGTTTAACGTAAAGACAGAGCTGTAAACTTTGTGTTACTGTTCTTTTAGACCAACAGGTCCCAGTTTTATCACCATACTGCAAATGTAAAAACGTACAATATATTACCATATGGATTCATAGCTTTATCTCTCAGTTACAACACGTAGCTTTGAACAATTTTTATTTTGATTCAACAAATTCATGCCGCAGTCCAGGTATAGAATTAATGCTCCACAATAAAACTGTTGTTCTTGAAGATTCAGCATAATCAGTTGTCTTGGTAAATACTGCCTCCACAAAGATTCAGTGAAACCCTATTGAGGTGGGCAAGGATAGTTCTAACCAGGAGATAAAAGCATGAGGTCTTTCTGTTCCCGAGAAAAAGCCCAGAAATAGCCAAACTGATGAAGAAAATTTCATTTGGGTTCAGGTATGCATACGGCTATTATTTCAGTTATCATTTCGAAGAATTAGATACAGAGCACGTATGGTTTAATTACTTTATTCAGAGACAGGTAGGGATTATAACTGACCAGAGTTAACTGCTGTAAAGATTACATGGATGATACAAAACATACTTTTTAGAAATTGAAGTTCAGCTTCTGAAGTTTTTGATCCCAGGAGCTACCACATAAAGAGTTTTTAAATTAGACTTGAAATAAACTTTGTAGACATTTTGAGCTGAGATACTACTTCAGAGCATGCACAATTGTTGCCTGAGACTCTCAACCAGTGTCTGATTATTTTATGCAAATATATGCAGATTATGTTATAATGTCAAGACAAAACAATGTCATTGCAAGTCTGTGGAGATGAAATTATGAATAATAAGCTGAAATAAAATGAAACCAATCCCAGAGTGTGCAATTGAAGTGATGCTACAATGTCAAAATTATATTGGTATATTTCCCTGCTGACCAAATTGTGATGTCCAGCTTTAAATAACAAATTATAAGTCAACTAGAAATTCTCTTTTAGTGGTATTTTATGAAAGAAAGGCAATGCTGAACAAGCTTATGGCATTAATCAGCTTTTCATATCGTAAATTCTAAATCATACCTTCTCCTTCCCTAGTAATAAAAATCAAAATTGAGAAAAGTCAGAAGTGAACTGAAGGCAAAATCCACTTTACTACTTCAGTTGTAATCACAAAAAAAAACAAAAACAAAACCAAAAAAAAAAAAAAAAAAAAAAAAAAAAAAAAAAAAAAAAAAAAAAAAAAAAAAAAAAAACACCAAAAACCACCATGTATAGCTACACATTAATTTTACTTCCATTACAGTCAACAAGCAGATGATTGCCATATTTCAGAAGTGTGTGATTCATAGAATCATAGAATCATAGAAA
>KL265974.1:405-46747 GCA_000699545.1 Podiceps cristatus | reverse complement strand
CATGGCTGTGGTTTTCGGGACGGAGGTACCAGGAGGTGTTTTCTGCCCCAGCGAGGCAAGAAGCGGCAGTGTGGGTGTTGCGGTCCCCCCCTCCTGCTGTGCACTGTAACCAGCACCGGTTTTGCGTGAGGCTCGGGTGGGCACCTCCGTGCAGGGCTGTGGTGAGCTGGACGTGGACTTCCCCAGCCTGGCTTCTCTTGTCCCTGTTTTCTCATTCCTCAAGGCTGAGGCAAGAAGGGCCATGTCGTTTATCGTGTTGACTGTGCCACGAGGTTATGGCAAGAGGGGAAAAAAAAAAATCGAGGCTGTGAGTCCCTTAGACTGCAGCCTTCAACTTGCTGATAGAAACACCTAACTTAAATTATTTCAATAAAGCCATTGTCATCGTGGGAGCTTTAGAATCCTCTTGAATAGTCCTGGGTTAGGACTGTATTTACCACGACCAGTATAGTGGTTATCATAACCATTGGGTCTTAGACCTGTACTATAAAGGACAAAGAGACTTAGGTAAAAATTTGTTGTTGGTTATCCCAGAGAAGATGAGGGAGCCCTCTCTAGATCCCCCAGCTAAAACTTCTTGAAGAGAAGTTGTGAAAACAATTGTGCTCAGTGATGCTGTCTTCTCCCATCTTTGATAATGAGGAAACAATTATTAAGAGCAATGAATCTTGGCTCCTTTCATATTTACACAGCTAAAAAGTACAGCCTGCTTTCTGAAATGACAGAAGTGATGTAGTGAGTCAGTATTAGTATTTATTGTTTCGTACTGCACCTTTCCCTTCTCTTTTTTTCAGAAGAAGGTGTGGAAGTTACCCTATTTCTGTGAGTTGAAACCAGCCTTTTTGAGTTACAGAACCTACTGTCAAAAACACTAGGTCTGCCTTCAAGAGGCTTTTTTTTTTTTTTTAGCCATAATGCACACATCCATTTCCCCATCCATGTTGTGGCTGGATGCAAACCCCACTGCAGTTATAGCAAGTGTACTGGTGATTTAATAAAAAAAAGACTCCTCTTCTGGAGGTCTGTGTGTTAATGCTACAGGTTATTGCCACATATATACTCAGAATTGCTGAGGAAGATCCTTATGTTTAATGAGCATCTGTGTACATTCCAATATACTAATGAGTATCTGTGTTCCCAGTTTTAGTAAATAGTCATTGAAATAAATGGGACTGTGTGATACCCACGGTAGAATTGAATCATATTTGACATACAGTAAATAGCCGAGGGAGGAAATATCGTGGTTCTTTGTAACTTGCTAATGCCTCTTCTTAGAAGCTTACTTTTCTACCTTTAGCATGCAGATTTTTAAAATGGACCTTAAATAATCTTAAAATACTGTTTCAAAACTTAGTAAATTATGTAGGAACAGGCTGCAAATCCAATAAATACATGTTTATAATAATTATGATCACAACTCCAGTTCAACTATTATGTAAAGACTTTTATGGTATAAATTAGAGTGGTTAGGCTGTCATCCCATCTCTTGCTTGAGTAGAGAAAGCCTTACAGCAACAATGTGATTCTTCCCGTTTGAAGACGTGTTCTCGAGACCGTCTACTGGTATTTACGATGCCCCTCTGTTGTGTTTTCTGACCATAGTTATGCCAGGAAAACTTTCTGGTCTAGGCCGGATTCTGTATCTCTTACAAAACATGCTTGTAAAAGAAATAAAATATAGTTTCTTTGCTAATGCTGCTAATGTCTTGATTTAGAGGAGAAAACACACTTGACAAGTGGATGTATTTTTCAAGTCTGCTTTCCAAGTCTGTGCAGTAGTGCCCAGTTTGAGTTACTTGCTGCTTTATCCTCTTGTTTTATGATTTACACTAATTAAATTATATAATCTCACAGATAGCAATTGAGGGAAATAATCTTGTGCAGTTGAGACCTCCCAGGAGGTAGAGGTATTACGGGAACTTCAGGTTGGAGCAGGGGTGACTGTGAGATGAGTGCATTGGTTTTGCTTGTTTCAGAATTCGTTTACCTGTAGCCTTACAGTATTTTAAATCAACAGCGCTGATTCATTTTTGATGGACAAGAATATCCAAAGAAAATGTCACATGGTGGTATTGTGCTAAGTGAAAGGATCCTGCTGTTGAACAAACGGTTTGCTAAAATCTGTGCAAGTAACATGATATTTTGGGAACTGTCTTCAGCATAGAGAGTTTGAAATTATGTGAGACCTGTAGACCCTCTCCCAGTTGCTCCTGTTTTTATTTGTTCATAGCTCTGTGCCTTTTTTTAAAAAAGGGATTACTTAGTCTCCGAGTTTGCAGTGTGGCTCTGCAGAGATGTGGTATGTGTCTAGAGAGCAGGCAGCAAACGTGCTGTCCTGGGAAGGTGGGGACGGTAGGAGTCTGAGTTCTACTCCCGCAGCGAACACCTCCGCAACCTCGTCAGCTAGTTTGCTCCTATTTGTTATGTAATGTATAGATGGTGATTTGTGACAGTAATTATGATGCAGCTGTTTAGAACTCTTACTTTGTTTCCAAAATACTCTCCAATAAGGGTCAAATAGTTAATATTTTAAAAACATGCTATGAAAAGTGTAAATCTATTGTTGTCAAACAATGTGATGCTGTATAGGTCAATGGAAAGATACCTGTAAGTTCTGTTGAATGTTGGGTCAGACTCTCATTTTTATGGACTAGGAGGGAAAAATAGGCTGTTATTTCATGAACTAAGAATGTTGAACCTAATGTTTATAGTGTGCTTTTCCTCCACTGTTTTTAGATTAAAATTGTAATAGGATGCTGTCAACTGAGCCTGTCTCAGGCTAGTGACGTGTTAGCAGTGTTGAAGTGAACTAGTCCGTTCTGATTTGGGGTATTTGGCACACTTGGGAAGCTAATGATACCTACAGTAAAACTCCTTTGTATCCAGTAGCATATGGCAGGTGTCTGTTACAATTAAAATGCTAGTGTTTAAATTCAGGTATTGAAGGAAATTACTCTCCCATGTGTATCCAATTCTCTTGGGTAAGAAAAATGGATTTAAGAACAGTCTTGCTGTCTAGTACAGTATTTTGACATTCTTGGCCTTCTAGCTAAGATAAATGCATTATTTGATTCAGTGAATATGGTACCTGATATGTCTTTGGTTTGAAGACTTTGTATTAATGGGCTGTTAGAACTTGGAGCTTGCTCCATCCCATCCGTGCTTTGACCTGGTGTTGCTGTACTTCCCAGGCTTGTGTGCCACCCCACCTTTCTCATCCCTTTCTGCAGAATGAGGCAGGAGGGTGAAAACAGGTCGAGCGTATTACTGACAGTTCTGCAGAGCGCTTTCCCAAGCTCCCGCAGTTTGCGGTGCAGACACCCATGCTGAGGGTTGGTGTGCTAGTAATGGTCTTCTGTGGCTTTTTTCTATGTACCTGCTTATTTTGAAACCATATAAGCTTTTAGCATCCTCAGCTGGTTTTTTTTTTCCCTCTATCAGTGTACGTGTTTCTCTATGCCTATGCGCATACCATGGTATAAATGGACAGGATCTTAAGCCTTTTTTTTTTTTTTTTTTTTTTCCCCTGAAGTAGTGGTGCTAGGGTAAAAGTACGGGAAGAAGCTTTTCCCATTTTCCAGTGAAGCAGAAAAGAGGGAGGTAGGTTTCAGCAAGATCTACCAAGATTTCTCTGTAAATGGAGCTCATACCAAAATCTCTGCCTAAAAAGAGTTTTTGAAAAGGAAAGCAAGGTTTAGTGCTTTTTTTTCTTTCTCTTTCTTTCCCATTTCTTGATTTTTATTAAACCTCATATCCTGCAGTTTGTGGTCTGCTTGTGGATTTGTGCTGCAAATGGCTAATTCAGACCCAGAAAAAATAATTAAAAAAAACCCCAAACAAAACAGACCCCAAAAAACCCCGAACTAAACCAAACAAACCCCCCACAAACCAGCAACAAACCAAAACAATACAGTGATGGTCTTCGGTGAAGTTATTAACTGGACTGCCCTGTTTCCCTATGACTGGTATCTGGCCTTTTCTCAGTACTTCAGGAATATTATTTATGATAGGATCTCAGAAATATGGCCTTTGTTTTACATTATTCTGACACTGTAGTATGACCTTCATAAATGATCTGGTCACAAGTCAGAGGACTGAGAGAACTTAATTTCAGATTCAGCAGAGTAAACTTACATGCATTTTCCTATTTCTGTGATGTGTTAACTGACTCTTAAATTCAGTATGTGACTGCACTCTAAATAGGCTCCCTGAATCTGGGTGCAGAAATACGTACGTAGCTGTTTGAGAGGTAGCTCAAAATCCTTAATACAGTGTATGTGAAACACTTCACTGTTTGAAAAATGCAAACTGGAACTGTTAGATAGGAGGCCTTCCACTTCTGTTGCTGTTCCCTCCTAGGCTGAACTTAGATGTTGCAGTGCTAAAGAGCTCTCCTGTGGAAGCAGCCCTTCGTGATGGACTCTGAGCAACCTCCTTTGTTTCCCTGAAATTGTCATGAGGGGTTGAGCTTCATGACCTTTGATTTTGGTGTCGGTCTTGGGTACCTTAGAGGCTAGAATAGGAATTTGTAGAAGGCTCTTTTAAGTGTCTCTCAAAGAGCACTTACCATATGTAAATAACCTGTTCACTTATGGTACTAAGATAGTACTTCAACACTGAGAGTTCATAAGGCCAGACTCAGGGAGACTAACTTTGCTATCTCTTTAGTGGCCCAAAAGCTTTTGTCTGCATTTTTTAATTCTGCTTTCACATAAAAGCTGTGCTGGTGTAGAATGTAACCAATTACCACTGACCCTGCAAAGGAGGGTGGCAAATGAATAGGCTGTGCTGCAAACAGATGTCAGATCTATTTGTCTGTTTTCTGGAAGAAGTGAAATCAGAGCTTCTGACCCTGAGCTGCAGGGAGAAAGAGAAACCCAGCTGTGAAGCCTGTTGGGTTTGAGGCAGAGATCTTCAGGAGAGCTGCCTGAGGTGATAGGAAATGTGTTTGTATTTGTTTTAACTTTTGTCAAGGAAGAAAACCAGAGGAATACCTAGTAAGCTAACCTGTAGCAAATCCACAGAATAACCTTAAATTGATTAGGCTTTCACAGGAACCTTGAGACATCAAAACTTACCAGTTTTACATGAAGAAGGTCTGGCTTCTGGCAAATGCAAGTACTTGGTGGTCTGAGCTGTGCTGTGGAAATGCACGTATGAACAGCTGGAGATACACGGTTGGAGGTTTACAAGTTGGTAGTGAAGTATGCAGGCAGATAGCAGGGGCAGGAGGGAAGCTGATAGCGGAGAGATGCAAAAGGGAAAGAAAACTGCAGTAAATGGGAGAGGCCTATCTTTCTCTCCAGATATGCTGTAAATAATGTATGAACTTAGTGAACCTACTAGCCAAGCATTATTGGAAGGATAAAACCCCGTGCAGCATATAATACTGAAGAACTGGATGAAATGTTGGTAGGGGACGTAGTGTCTCTTCTTGATAACTAATTCAGGAGACTATGTTCTGTATTTGTTTAGCGGAGAGAGATAGAGATAGCCATTCCTGTCCATACATGTTGTGAGTCAGTCCTAGCAATATTTTTATTTCTGAACAGTAACATCTTCCATTGCCTGCGAAGTACTAAGCACACGTCTCCTCTGGTCTTGCAATACATCTTCCACTGTGCTTGGTTTGGTTTTTGTCATGGAATTTGTGTCTTTTCGGAAGGCTGACTTTCAGCATAAATGACTGTCACGTTAAAGCCAACAATCGCTCTTCCTCTGTTAAACACAATGAATTTAAGAAAAGAAACAGAAGTCACCGAGTTGTTTAAGGAGCACTCATGCAAGTCCTGATTGTCTAGTTCTTTTTGAAGACAAAACAAAATCCACCAAATACTACTTGATGATCCCCCACCAAACAGGTTTTACGTACTCTTTTCTGTTTAACTGCCCTATTAAGTCTTTGAATGAAAGATGTGTGCTCTGTGTGTATGTGTGCAAAAAGGTCTATTTTTTTTTTTTTAATTAAGCATTTATTTTGGAGTTGGAAAAGGAAGGCCAAAGACAGTTAAAAGGTTCTTGTTAGTGCAAGTGGTAGGTTTGTATTTTATATACTGCAGTGCATGTCTCAAAATTAAAAAAAAAAAAATAAAAATCTAAAAATCTATTCTACTAAAAACTTAGGAATTGTCAGTTGGCATCCCTGTAGCAAGCATGCAATAAAGCATGGTAGCTCCTTTTAGCTTATAAAGGTACTAAATGGGTTTCAATAGAGAGCATTCTTTAAAAAGCACATTCCCTTTCTTGGGATACAACATATTGGTTAAGGTAAGGTGTGTTAAAATGCCTTTAAAACGTGCATAAGCATGATACTCTCACTACTTTCTCCTGTCCTGAGTGACTGCTGCTTGCTGTCTGCCTTTGCTGGGTTGTAGTGAACGTCCTTTTGCAGGAACTAGTGTGACAAGGAGAAAGTACTATACTAAGGAATTTTGTGCATGGTAATGTATCTTTCCCTTTTAAAAACCCAAAGTAACCAGTAACAATCAGAGTAATTCATCCTTCTAAAAGAAATAGTTTGGTGCATTCTGAAATTTAAGTCTTTGTGAAAATTCAAGTTCATGCAAGAAGGTGGTGATTAAGTTTTTGAAAGGAATTGATTTTAAATGGAAGGGCAGTTCAGCAATTAACTTATTCTTGATAGATATGATGGACTGAAATCTGCTTGGGTGTCATTTTTATCATTAGTTTTTGAAGTTAGTTAAATACTTGAACTTGTGCTTTCACCTGCTACCTGTCTTCAGGGGAAGGAGGAGTCTGTTGCTAGGTTAATTCCTAATGAAAATATTTTAAACTGTTTTTTTTTCCTACAGAAATCTGCAAACTAAAAGCTTGCTTTTTCATCTGAAGTGTGTTGCTGCTTTGTACTGTTGATGAGATGCCAGAGGCCTTGAATGGCAACCAACATCTGTTATCCATAGCCACTGTAGCAATTTATTTTTTCATCTTTTTATTTGGTTCTTTATTTGATCTTGGACACATTCAAAGATGTAAGCCCTTAAGACTACAGGATAAACTAGACAAAAGTAGATATGTTTGCACTAAGAGGCTTAACTCATCCTCAGTGCAAAGGTCACTTTTATTTTTAAAATAGAAGCTTAAAATGTGGAATGAAACAGTTGAGTTGGATCTCCCTAGTGGTATTTTTGTAGTGAGATGTTCTGTAAGAAGGAAGGTGCTTTGTGAAGTTGGTGGTTCCTGCCACGTGTAATCTTTATTGGCTGCCTCCTCCACTTTTATGCTGTTAGTATTTGAGTTTCACAAGTGGATTTTTTTTTTAAAGGATTTTTTTTTTTGTTGGTATTTACAGAAGGCGGCCTAGACCTTGTAACCCATCTTTGTGGTGTAGCTATAAATATGCTCAAAATACTAATGTGATATCTTGGAAATGGGCATTTATTCTTTTTAAACTGTGAAAAACTGCTATAGTGTTAAATGCTGATTGTAATGCTGATTGTCTCACACTGTAACAACAGAAAAGGGTAATTAATGTTGCAGACAATTCTGCAATGTTCAGCCTTACATATTTTTAAAAAAAGCTTGCCAGAAGATCTGTGATGTGCAGCAGTGGTGCAGGAATGATGTTCTGAGCTTATTGTGAACAAGAAAAGACAGAACTTGGTGCTATCTCCTGCAGTGTTTTCATGCTTCAGACAGTTGGAATCAAATGGGAAAAAGTAATTTCTGTACTGTGTGACTTGCCTTCTGGAGGTGAGTGCTTTTGGAGGGGAGAGCAGTGCCAGTGCAAGGGCCTTGTGAGAAGATTCGGGATGTCTCCAGTCCTCAGCGATTCTCTTCTTCACTTTCTGTATTTTGAATGCCTGTATCCCAGATTTTATTTAATAATGTAGGCTCCAAAAAATCAATGGAAAGAGCAGTTGCCACTGTTCTAAATTCTAAATGCAATTTGTTATTTAAGTAATTCACTCTGGTAGATTGAAAGTCTGGGATTTTTTTCTTCCTTAAACTTTATTCTTAGTGTACCACGTAGTATGTAACTCTTCTGCTTCTATTCACCACCCCACCCCTCCAATGTAACAGGTAGTAATTTAAAGGAATCTTTTGCTTTGCATTTTTCTTGCTAATTTTAGAATAGTCAGAAAATTGTTGTGTAGTAATCAATTTTAGCAGCATGTTCTAGGTTAAGGTTTTAGTAAGGTGCAAAGGAAAAAGTACATTCTTGTAACAAGACTTGATCATTGTGCAGATCAGAACCTGTGGTTGCCGGTAGACTTGTGGTGATCTGTATATTCACTCTGCGGAGTATTTCAAAGACAGTTTCTTTTGGTGTAAGAACTGGCATTTAGAAGTATCTCTGAATCTTGAACTACTTATTACCAGTTAAGTAAACCAGAGCCTTGTTTTCTTTTAAATAGCTGCTTTTTTTTTTGTTTGTTTTCCTTATTATTTTCTAACTAAAGGGCCAATCACACATTTTACCCAGAAACTGTGATTCTTTGCTTCAGCTCCTGTGCAAACTCTCAAGGAAAAGTAGCACTAGATGTGTTAAATGTTATTCTAGGCTACAAAACCAACACTTCAGAGCTCCTTAATTTTGCTTTTTAAAGATGATGAAGATGGTTGTTGGTTTGCCTGTGTTTTCAGAGATGCTTTTAAACTCTTAAAAGTGTAAAACAGTATTAAAAAAATACAAATCTTCATAAGACGGATGTTGTTGAATGACTAATTTGACAAAACAAAGATCTACAGTGTGGTTAAGCTGGTGTTGCTATGCTCTACTTGTAAGTGAGAATAATGCATTAGTATTGGTCTTCATAGCATGTTAGCAGTAGAGCTAGTAGGTTTTTATTGGGGGGGGGAGGGAGTTAAACTCTGCTTTGTGGGAAAATCTGCATCTGTTGAGCCAGAACACTTGGTATCTTTAGCTGCTGCCAGGCGTGATGGTGCGTGTGCTCGCTCGCCGGCTGGGGACATGGTGTGTGTGCCCTGGGCTAGGAGCAGGGCCTGGCCTCCTGCTGCGGGACTCATGTGGGCAGGTCTCAGGTCCTCAGCGTGACAGGACGTGAAGAAGGGTGCAGGGCACTGCGAGGTGGAGCAAGGCAGCGAGTGCCGCCAGCTCATCAAAAGAGCTGAAGCTGACATCATTACTTTTGAATCGCATGACTTGAGAGGAAAGCCGTGACTTTCCTCTGAAATAAAAAGCTGACCGTAACAATGCTGCCAACTCCACTAATGTATTTTGTGGCTGTATCAGACTTGAAGGTGAAGTTGACATTATTTACTAGGCTAGTTAGTTGAGGTTTCTCAATTTGTGTTTCTTCAGTGAGTGTATGAATTTAATTGTGATCTAAAGCCTATCTCCTTTTTTTTTTTTTTTTTTTTTTTAAACCAGCAGTGTCTTGGATAGCATTTCAGATGTGAAGAAATGTGTTGATTAGAAGACCTCTAGATTTGTTTCCTTCTTAAGATTCAAAGTAAACTTGCAATACATGTAGCACTTTGGTGTGCTGTGTGACTTCTGTGAATGTGCTTTTGGAAGGAGGAGGGAAGAATGTGGCAGTTTTCAAAATGAGTGTGGATTGTGCTGTGTCATCTCAGCTCTGGGCTGTAAAGCTAGAGGATCATCAGTAATTCTGTTCCACTCAATTCCCAAAAGTGTGCCATGAAGAAACCCTTGTGCACACACTCTGTAACCTCTTAGCTATTACCTTTATTCCTTGTGACTTTTCCAACCATGCTGGGAGTAGGAAGGGGGCAGGAGGACGGAGCTGGAGGCTGACTGACACTAAAAGTGTGTTTGATAGTCTGGAAGAGCAATGGGTGCTATGGGTAAATGCAAATTTTTGATTAAAACCTCCATGTTTTAACTGTTACCCTCTTTACAGTGCTTCTTTTAGATGCACCTATAATGGTATTTCTAAAATGACTGCCATGCTGCTGAACAGAAGCACATAGGCTCTTGTTTTGCTTACTGTACTAGAGCTGCAAATTGTATGATTACATCTGTTTTCCCTCTCCATTGTTCTGGTTCAACTCTGTACTGAAATATCCTAGCTTGCTGAGTGTTTCTCAGAAGCTGCTTTTTTTTTTTTTTTTTAAACTAGATAATGTTCTTTTATTTAAATAAGAATGCTTTTTGTAACCGGGCAATACCATGATCTCTTTGGTATTTATACTTTCCTTTCTTCATGTGTAGTCCTTCATCCTTGTGCAGCAAAAAGTGTGGTGAGTATAGCTGTCAAAACACATGAAATACTGTTGACCAAAAATGTAAATCCAGAGGTGGATTAAAGCAGGAGCAGCAGGTAATAAATAAAAAGGTAGTGTAGGCTTTTTTTTTTTTTTTCTGTTTGGCATTGATTACGATTAGCACTTGATTCCAAGCACAGTTTCAGCTTTAAGTATCTGACAATTCTAAGAGGTGAAGGTGCTGCTGCTCTATAAATGCCCACATTAACAGAAAGCTTCAGTTACTCGTTTTGTAACTGGAGCTTAAGAGCCTCTCTTCCAGTGTCTTCCATGGATACTATGCTTAGAGATTAATATGAGTTGTTCTTACATAAACATCTTGAATTCTTGATGGATAAGCATTTCTGTATCTTGTTTAATGTTGAAGTCATCTTAAAAGGACAGTGAACCACATGGTTCAACTCAGCTTGTTTCCTGTAGTGTTTGATTTTAATTTATTTTTTTGAGATATCATGGAGAAATATTTTTTTTTTTCTGTGTAATTAACTGCCTGTCAGTAATGGTTATATACATACACATATCTATATATAAACCAGATACATATATATTGCATTGGAATGCAGGTCTGATCTTGTTCACATTCACTTATATATACTTTAAAGAACAAGCTGGTCCAGTCTATTTTATAAATGAGTTAGTCTTTGATCAGTGCACCTACGGGAGAGTTCAGCTTAGAAATGTGCAATTAAGGGGATCTCCTGTGCACCCCGGTTCACATTGCAGACCTGCCTCAGAGTGTAAGAACGGGAGATTGCTTTTGGATGAAGTAAAACTGGAAGATGTACCACAGCCACCAAGCGACGAGTCTGTAGGACTGTGCTACAGGGCACCTATTCTGGAGTAAAACTCCTGAAATGCAGTAGTGTGGCTTAGAAACAACCGCCTTATTTGTGCGGCACTGCTTGCAGGCCTCAAGGTAGCCCGTGTGTAACACGTTCTTCCTTGTACTAAAGCTGTCTCCAGTTTTGTAGGAAAAAATAATCCAGGTGAGGGGAGGAGAGCCTCTTTGTTTGTTATCAGAGTACATAGTCTGTCCCAGAGTGGGGGAAAAAGGAAGAATTGTGGTGCCTGGAGGTGGAGGATGAGCAAAGTGACAGCTTTCTGGTAAAAATCTGGTGTCAAAATGTCTCAGCTATGTGGGATTAAAGGAATCATCTTCTCCAGTGTCTTTTTTTCTAAGACGTATTAAATCAGTCTGTGCTTCTCTGTTCTCTTGGAGTTTTACTTATGCTAAACTTTTGTAACTATTTCTATTTGAATGGGACTTGAGCAAGTGTTTTTTTTAAAAAACAAATTTTTTAAAAAGTCCACTCTGAATTTAAAGAAGCACTTGACCACTAGGTTTCAGTTTGAATGTCTTACAAAACCAGCAGAAATAACTTGACAGGAAGAAACAACTTGCTTACTATTCACAACACTTTAGCCTCAAAACGATAACCTGTTGCTCGCTTGCTCTAATGAAAGGAGGACCAAGTGATGGATGCACTTGTAGACTCTTCACTGTACTTGAATGCTCTGTGGGCTTATTGAGGAAGTAGTTTAAACCTGTGAATTTACTGTTCATTAAAATACTCCTCAAATGAGAGCTTGAAAAGGTGTGTTTTTGTTAGGCTGGTCTCAGTAAACACCTGCTTGAGCAACCAGGGCTTGTTCTTCTTGTGCCTGTAGTAGAGTCATATCTAAGTTTTACCCTGAAACTCTGTTCCCTGTTCTGCTCTGCAAAACCAGATTTCTATGTGAAAAGCTAAAGATAGACTCCCCTGGCTTGCGAACGAAGATGTATTTGTCTTTTCATCCATCCTTGTCTGAGAATCTTACTTTGTTACAGCAAAGAATAGGGGTAGCAGCTGTCTGTGTTTCAAACCCTTATCTAAAGCAAGGGGAGACTGGAGGAGTGGGGAATAAAACTAGTAATATAAATGATTTACTGTGTGCTGGAGAGCCTAATGCAGCAATAGCAATTGCACACAGCTGGCTTTGTCCCATCAAACCTTCCTCCTCTTCCCACAAGCTTTGCATCAGATTGGTAAGATCTGCTGATGTACCTCCACCAGCACTCACTAGTCCTCCAAATCCAGGACAGTACAGCTTGGATCCAAGCTGGCTCATTGCATTCAGCACTCCTCTGATAAGCTGATTTCAGGCCTGTGTGCCAGTATCGTTCTGTGCTGGAGGTATGCTAATCTCGTATCTAAGAGGTGGGTGTTGTGATGCTGCCCTGTGCCAAGAACAAAAAAGAATTGATCTTATGAGTTTCTTTACTAAGGGCTGTTTGATACTGTGCTCTGACAGGACTGTTACGTTGCATAAAAGTAACTAGAGAGCACAGGTACTGAAATGAGAGAAGAGTTATTCTGCAGCCAAGGTATAGATAGAACCTGAGAGCTCTGTTGCCTCAAAAATGGCATTTGTAAGTATTTGGAGGGGAGTCAATGCCTGTGTCTCTTCTGCCCAGTGTAGACAAACATTTGTGAGGATGAAGTTAGGTGATGTAGATTGTGTGATGCTGACTCACTTCAGGATTTGTAAATGTTAACTAAAACTGTACACGATGTTTATAGCATAGTCAGTACCTTTCTTCTACTGTGCATGATTTCTAACTAGTAAATCTCTGAATGTCAAATAAAAACCGTGGAGGTTGTGTGGCCATTGACTGTTTTAAAGTACCAACAAGCAGCATAACCCTGTTCTTCATGAGGAAGGGAGTTGTGTGGTACCAGGAGCTCTCCTTCTTTGCTAAGTTTTGTTGTAGCAAAACCTTGATGACCAAGATAGTCTTTGTGTTTGCTAGAATTCCTGTTCCAAAGTTGCTGAAGCTGGGGCAGGGAAGCTCTAGGTTGCATAGGAGGGTATTCGCTGCTGCAGAATCCACTGAGCGAGCAATGCTGGGGCTCAGTGTTTGGGAGATGACAAAGAGGTGAGTTACTCTGGCATTTGGGAAGCAGCCTCTGGCACTACAGGGGGTCCAGAAGAATACTTCTCTTCCCTAGAAAAGAAACACATGCCCCATTCTCACACAGATGTGAACGGATTTGAGTGGTGATCACGTGTACAACTACCAGTGAACAGCAAAATGGTTAAAAATTAACCATTCTGATGATGTGGAAGGCAAAATGCTCTGCTGGTTTCACTGTCTTCACACAGTACTTGGAAATTCCATAGCAGGAGCAGTTTCAGATTTCAACAGCTGGATTTTTTTCTTACC
Source organism: Podiceps cristatus (assembly GCA_000699545.1). Classification (NCBI taxonomy): domain Eukaryota; kingdom Metazoa; phylum Chordata; class Aves; order Podicipediformes; family Podicipedidae; genus Podiceps; species Podiceps cristatus. The sequence goes on along the minus strand of KL265974.1, from coordinate 33,333 downwards.
TTATTTTTTCCAAATGGATGTCACTGATGACCTAGCATGTCACAGACATGTTACCCTGAACTAATCTTGGTTTTCCTAAGATGGGTGTATTTAATAACAGCCTGAATAATGAGGAAACTTAAAATACTTTAAATAAGTTGTAATATCTAAAATCCAGTTCTTCCTTCTAGGGGAACATAACCAGAACTCTACAAATCTGTATGTTTAAATAAATATTGAGTACTAACTGTAACACAGACTGTTGTGATTGGCATGCTAGTTTGCAAATTGTCTTCTTACTTGGAAGATTATTTTTAGTAATGTTACAATTGTTGAATCAGATCTGAAAGCGATCCAGTGAACAATAAACTACAGTTCTATTTTTTTGGCATTGCCTGTAGAAACACTAAAGATGAAGACTTGCAGCCTCGAAAGCACCAGCTCTATGGATTTTCTGGAGCTGGTGAAACTGGGAGACTGTTTGGGACTTGGAATTCTTGTGCTCTAATGGCCAGCCTCTGGGGCTGTCCCTGTACGCTGACCAAACTGTGCTAAGAAATAGTTGGAAACAACCATGCTGCCCCCAAAAATTGTATTGTTAAGAACAAAACAAACACCCCCCGCCCCCCAAAAAAGCAACCCCAAACCAAACCCACAATCAATCAAACTGCAATAAAACCAGTAAATATGACAGTTAAGTCAGTGTAGCTGAGATTACAACATGCGTTACATGTATTGAAAGCTTGGTAATGTTTTACTTGTACTTTGATATTGCTCTCTTTTGTGTGATAAAGGTAGTGATGCCACCCCGCCCCCCAGCATTTTATAAGGTGTTCTTTCCTGCTGCTTGTAACTGAAATCTTCTGTTTTTTCTCCAATGACTTGAAAGCCTTTTTAAGCTACTGATTCTGAATGAGAATACTTCTATAATTATTAACTCTATAGATAATCTGGGCCTATCTACTGCTGAGAAAAAGCAATTTTGACCGTAGGTGCTTCTTGAAGCTGCCAGAATGCTCCTATATCTGTCTGTATGGTGAAATAGAGCAGGGCATGGATTTCTCTGAAAACTAAGTCACCAGAAAAAAATGTACTTTTTAAGTACTTTATTTTTTCAGTATGATTTGCTTGCAAAGGCCTAAGCCAGGAGCTGGAAGGTGGTATGCTGCTTCCAGATCTCAGGGTTTCGTAGGATGGTATCCAAAGCTTGCGGTTGTCAACACAGAAGGCTAAATGACACTGCATTTTTGCCTCTCCTTGGCATAAGCAAATGGGGTGAGGTTTTTCCTTATAGTACTTGGTGTGTGTTTTCTTTTTTTCCCCAGCTATCTTTGAAAGTCTTTTGGTATGTGTATACAGGCTAAAATTATTTGTTCATATAAATTACCAAAGGAGAAGCTAGTAACACAATGGCAAGGCACAGGCTGCTCAGATTGCTATTAATAAATTCTGGGCATAAAAGTGACTAAGTAGGAATGTAATAGAGAAGATGATGAAAAATTACTCACAACGTTAACATTGGTTCATAAACAACTAAAACCACTAAAATAATTAATGTTTAATTCTGACTTTGTAATTACTGACCTGTAGAGGATACATAGGTTTTGTAGATTATGTTTGCATTTGGTCCTCTAATGCTGTGGGGTTTTGGTGGGGTGTTGGTGGGGTGTTTTTTTTTTGTTTGTTTTTTTTTTTTTTTTTTTTTTTTTTTTTCTTTTGTGTGTGTGTGTTGGTTTGGTGTGTTTTGGTTTGTGGTGGGTTTTTTTTGTTTTTTTTTAGTGCTATGTAAAAGCAGTGCTTTTTCCTAAGCAGCATTAGTGGCAGTATTTTGACTTTAGGAGGGATTATTATTATTTAATCACTTTAAAGTGCTTTGTTGAACTCATTATGCATGTACTCTGTGTTATATACTTGACTCTCTTTATTTTGCCCTAGGAATGATCCTATGGTATATATGGAGAGAAGAATATAGAGAGTCCTTTGGGGCTTTAGTTTCTGTCCCTGAAATACATGTTTAATTATCCACATTGCTTAGAGTATTTCTGGAAAAAAAACCATTTTACAGAAGTAGACCTTCTTGTCATTAATTTTGGTGGTTGTGATTCAAAAAGCTTGTTTGAGGGTAAGCTAGAGAATGTAGTATGCTCACTAATCAGACCTTTATTTAAAACTGGGTGTGGACTTAGAAATCTTGGGTTTTTTGCTGCACTTGTGCACTTAATGAGTTCTGTAGTATTGCTCTGTTTATTTAAAAGGTACAGCTCTCCTCAGCTTTATCTTTAAAGATCCCGTGAGAGGCTGTAAGATGAAAAATAATTTTCTGTGAGGGCAAACCAGCGGGTGATCTGCTGCTCCTTGTACTTTCAGTTTACTTGGTTTGCATGGGAAGAACGGCAGCGTATTTTGCAGGCAGTTGACCACACTGCAGCCAGACCAGACACAGTAGGAGCTGGAAGCCAAGCAAATGCTTTCAGAAAAGGAAAACAGCATAATCTCCAAATATCAGTGAAGATTGTTTCTGTTTATTTTACAAAGAAATACTCCTAAATTCATTGGAGTTCAGATCAAGAGTTGTAGGCTAGTAATAGTGTTTCCTTTGTAAATGTTTTATTCCCAGCCTCCATGTGCTTTTGCAACAAAGTACCTCAAACAGCAGTATGTGCTGGAAAACACTTTTTGAACTACTGCCTGGGTATTCCCTGGAAGCTGGGCTAATCTGATAGGTGTTTTTACCAGACAACATGAAGCGGTTTCACATACCTCTAAGGATTCATAGAGTTCATACAAAAAGATTCTTGTAATTGTTGACTTTGAACTGTTTTAAGGCAAACCTTTTTAGGATAACCCAAATCATCTTGTTGGGATTTGATGTTGCTTTACTCTAGAAAAAAAATAATAAAAAAATCATTAATTAAGTCACTTCTAGTCCAAAGCAATGACCCTGTGTTTGTACTTTATTCCTGCCTTGGGCTGAGAGCACATGTGGGGAGTTGCTGGTGACATGCTGTATTTTGTTAAGCCACAGTTGGGGGGGGTTGAGGGGGTGGATGGTGTTTTATTGAGAATTAACCAGCCGATCGAACTACACCATTCCTTTGAGCTTCAAGTGCAGTTGGATGATAAACCTGGGCCAGTCCTGCTGTGAAAGTCTTCTTCCTTTGCCCCATTACAGTTTTTTCTGACTACACCATTCCTTTGAGCTTCAAGTGCAGTTGGATGATAAACCTGGGCCAGTCCTGCTGTGAAAGTCTATTCTTCCTTTGCCCCATTACAATTTTTTCTGTCTCCCTCGCACTCATCTAGTGCTTGAAGACCTGGTTCAGGGAGCTAGACTTGACCAAAAGCTGGTTTTTGTTGAATCCCCTTATGATAATTTTGAAAAGAAGCCCTCCTAGTTTAGCCCTAGAGAGGGCCAGCAGAGACATTGGTCATCTCATGTCCTTCCTTTCTCCTCCATTCTTGTGTTGGTTTGTGGCTCTAAACTTGTCAGTCCCATGACCACCTGCAGCCCACAGTGTGTTCTAGGGGCTGGCTGTTTAAAGAGCGCAGGAAAATCCTGTCCTTTTGGGTTCTTGCACAGCATGGTGCAGTCAGCAGGTGATCACTGCTGAGCCCAGTGCACTGGGGAGGGGAGAACTGACTCAGAGGTTGTCCCAGCAAATTCAGACTGCCTGAAATGATTCTCTCTGCGTCTGTGTAACAAGGATTCCTTGTGGAGCACGGGAACGTCTCCCATGCAAGATGATAGGGAGCCTGGGTGAACAACTGCTTGCTTACTGCAAGAGTAGGTTGGAGAGTAAGATGTGGAAGCAAGGCTGATAGTTGTATGAATATCTGGGGTTTTCAAGCATTGCTTGTTTTAGTTGAGGCAGCTTAAATCCTGCCCCAATTCCCTGTGAGCTAGTGTTTGCTAAAATAGCTTCCAAGCTCTGCAGCATACTACCTTAAGAGAAGGGTGCAAGAATCACAACTGATGCTGGTGTGTTAGCCCTGCATACCATAGATCCACACTGCTCAGTAGGACTGATCCATCCTCTTCTTTTTCTGCTGTACCTTTGAATGTTCTGCAGGCTTTGTCAGCAATAACAACTTTTTTCATGACCTCAGATTTCAAGCTGGGATACTGAAGCTCTCTCAACAGTGATTTGGTTCTGTGTTACATGGAGTGTTTGTAACTGCTCCATAGAAAGTTTTATGTTGGGAAGTAAGGGCAGAGAGTTGTAGTTAGAGGGTTGGCAGTTGAAATACCGAGGCAGGAGAAAGGCAAGGGATTTGTAAAGCAGAAGTGACAGAGGATGCTTTACGTTAGAAGGCATGAACTCAGCCTGGCAGGCTGGGGTGGGAGGAAGTACAAGAAAAATGGAAAAGTTGAGCAAGACTCATGTAATAATAAAAATAACTTGATTTTTTTTTTTTTTTTTTAAATATTCCTACTACTAAATTGATCTGCTTGCTTGGTTCCTACTTGGGGAAATTGTGGGAAGGGGAGGATGCGACTAGGCAGCAAAGATAGCAGTCGCTGTTACTATTACTTCTTTATCTTTCTTCTTTTTAACTGTCACTGTTAGATTTTTTTTTTTTTAACTTCTGCATTAGTACATGTTGCAAAGGCCTCCTTTCTTTCCTTCGTTCCAGCCTCAATTTATGGAGGAAGGAATGAACGGGAGATGGGTATATGTGAGAAAAAGCATAAATATTGTGCTGTTTATATCTTTGTTTTAACATTGCTATTACTTTGGGAGCTGCACTTCCAATTTCCAAAATTGACAATTTCTTCTAATAAAATATTCATATGCTTAATCAAAATACTTCTGTTATAAACTTTATAGCCATTTTCATGGTAAGAGCTGGATATTTGCAAATTTTTTCAAATGCTTGACAGTGTGTGTGTGTCTTGTGAGTCTCCCACTGCAGGCTTAACTATGTGTTTCACATCAAGCTGTGCATACATGGATTAGGTGTGTGTAGCATGTAAATGATGCAGCATATCCATTAATCAGGAATATAATCTAATTTTTGGTGGGGAGATAAATAACAGCTTGCAGTTGATTGCAGTTTGCTAAAATAACTGATAAGCTATTTTGTTTTATGTAATAGGCTGGATGGAAGGAAAACCACGCAACGTTTATGAATGAACTGAAAAATCTTCAGGCTTCAGGACTAACAACCCTTGGTCAGGCACTCAGGTCATCGTTTGACTTGTTAAATCTCAATAGATTAGTGTCTGGAATAGACAACTATGGACAGGTAACATCAGTTTATAATCTTTGGTTTTTTTTATTTTTCTGTGTTTTTTTAAATTATAGTGGGGAGGGATTTTGGTGTTTCAAGTTTGGTTTTGCTTTTACTTTTTTCTTTTTTAAATGTTGGATAGCTGTGTGTTAAAACTTGAACTGTGAACTTTTTTCTTTTTTTTTTTTTCTTATTATATCTACTGAGCATACTCTGGAATATAATAGCACTTTTTTCCTTATTGAACTACAAAGAAAGCAGTAGTATAAATGACCCTGACTGTAGATACACGATTGCTGTATGGGAGTATGTACACTGGATGGCAGTGAATCTGCTTTGCAGTTTTATGTTATCTGTAGTTAATGTCCTGACTTCCCCCTCTCTCACATTTGAAGAGTCCAGTTAAATGTACTCTGGTTTTTGCCCTAGTCTTGTCATGAAATTCCAGTTTCTCTGTATTATACCAATTTATGTACTGCTTTTGTGGACTAGAGGTGTTCTGTACTATTACTGGAGGAAAAAGACTAGTAATTGTTAAAATCTTTAAAGGCTGTGTGTGAGTGCACAGAGTAGCACATCTTGCGTAGTTCTGTATGACTCCACACCTACTGAAAGAAAATTACAGGATTATTTTGAAAGATTCCTCATCTTACTGTTTATTTTATAGTGACAAAAATACAAGCCTATAACTGAGTGTTAAGCTTACTCTTAGCATTCCTGTGCTGCTGTGTTTAGGGAAGGAATCCATTCTTTTTGGAGCCATCTATTTTGATTACCATCACAGACGGAAACAAACTGACAAATACGGCTGGAGTTCAAGAGGAGGTAAACTTGCATTAAATTATTTCAAGTTATGATCTTGCAAGTTGGCATTATGCTGAGATGAATATTATTTTTTCCTGCTAACAGTACTTCTGCTTCATCAGCCTGTTTTATGGTAGAGAACAGAAACTATGCTGTCATTGCCCAGCCCCATAATTCATAGTTCACATGGGTGTCCAGACTATAACTTCAGATAAATTAGTGGAGAGGAGATAAATGGGGTCCTTTACAGAGTAATGAATAGATTTGAGTATTGGTTTGTCAAGTACTTAAAAATATTCTTTAATCTTTCTTTACCAGCTTCATCTTCCTTTGAATTCTCCTTTACCTGGAAGTGAACTAACCAAAGAACCATTTCGTTGGGATCAAAGGCTGTTTGCTCTAGTGCTGCTTGAACCAGAGCAGCTTGGGAGTGTGCCTACTGATGAATCTGCTATCACACAGATGTGTGAAGTTACAGGAGGTAACTGGAAGTTATTTTGCTTTGGTTCAGATTGGGCATTTGCCTTAAAATAATTATTTTCCTTCAATTTAGCTTCACCTCTTGCTGTTTTCTTCATCTGAATCACTCAGTGTCGATGTGAATCTGTGAAGTGCTTTTTGAGCTTGGTTTCCAGTAGCACAGGAGAACTTTAAAATCATATTCCTATTTCAGATCTAGATGTGAGAGAATTTTCTTAATGCACCAGTTGGAGGGATTGGAGTATTTCTTAGATTGCCCTTCCAGAAGTTGGCTTTGCTCAGTCATGAGATTTGTTATTTAAATGTTGAATTGGGGGGGCAGGTATTATTGAGATGTTAATTCTGCTGCAGGGTTAATAAGCCAAGTTTAATCTTAAAAGAATTAATTCTGGAATCTGACGTTCACCAGAATTTTTTTGAATTGGTGTTTGAAAAAAATGTTGTGTGGGAGGGGGAAGTTTGGGGGTGTATAGGAGTTGGTTAGGTTTGGGTAGACAAAAGCACATGGACTACATAGACTTGGTGAAATCAAACATTCTTAAGGGCCCTTATAAATTTGACCTTGGACCAGCCTGATTTAGCCTTAATGGCCTGTTTTTACTAATGAGTAAAAGCTCAGCAGGTTGATTTCCCCCTCTCCCCACCACCCTGCTTACATTGTGTTTGAAAAGTATTTTGCCTTTTACATAAACTTGTACAAAGTTTGTTGCTATTATTTTTGATAAAACTGAAAGCCTTGGCAGTGTGACTAAGGTAACAAAACATCATTCTTAATAATTAAGATTACTCAAAACTTGCTTTCATATTTTCCCTGTGTAATTTATCTCCTGCATAGGTCGTTCTTACTGTGTTCGGACACAACGAATGTTGAATCAATGTTTAGAATCTCTAGTTCAAAAAGTCCAAAGTGGAGTTGTTATTAACTTTGAAAAGTCAGGACCAGATCCAGCTCCTATTGGAGAAGGTACAGTAACTGTGGTTCCCTCCCCAGCCGCCCTCCCCCCCTCCAAGTTCAAGAAGTGTTTTGTATGCATGCAAATGTCCTCGCGTGCCTTCGGTGTCCTTTGGTACGCTGTACTGTACAGGATGCATCGGATGCCTAATACATTCTAAAAAAGTGATTAAGCTCTAAAGCTTATATGCTTCAGTGGTAGAGCACTGATATCTCTTTAAATACTCCAGATCTTAATGGATGTGTTTTTTGTAGCTTTTGAGTAGTTGTATGTTTGTTTGTTTAGTCTTGTCTTTGTTATATTTTTACAAGTGATAGTTTGATGCTTGATGGATTAAATGGAGCCATGTTTGCACATATTTGTATGGATGATCTACCTGCTTGCTAGCTCTCCTGTCACTTATTTCTCACCTCTTTTTTTTGGGGCTGAGGGAAGCCAATGTTTGCAGGAAGTAGTGAGGTTTGAAATACAGTGGTGTCAGAACATGGTTTTGAAATAATTAAATCCAGGGCTAGTGTTTTAAACAGTTAAACATCTCTAAAGTAGTCTCAATGTTCAATTCTCTGTATGTTTTCATTCTGCTGATGGATCAAAACACAGTTTCAGTTCAATGTTTCTCGCTGCAAGTGAAAAACTGCAAACAACAAGGAGTTAATTTGCTAGCTGCAAGTAAAGTGCATAACAGGGAAGAGAAAAATGCGCTCTTCAGTGTGGAACAGTTTTTCGTGTTTGCAGAAATTCAAGGCTGAAAGGAAGGAGAACAAGCTGACCAGCTTGTACTTAGGAAATTAGAATGTTCTTGGAATATCAGAAACATCACAGCTTTTAGGATCCCCTGAGCATCCTAGCATAGCCAGCTTTATTCCTGCTTTCATTTTTGAATCACCTTTTTCTTGCTCTTTATATTTTTTTTCACCTTTTGCTTATGTAAACGTCATTTTATCGGAAGGCTTTCCTATATGATGTGCAGGACAGCACCTCAGCAAATTCCTATGTGTCTGTTGGCCCAAATGCTCTCCTATGTGGCAAAAAGGCTGGTGAATATTTTTTTTTTGGTCACATTTAAATGGTGATGCACTGTAGATATGAATGTATAAAAATACTGAGACTTTCCATCTTTATGGGAATTGAGAAGGTCTTAAACTAGAGAGAAATACGATGGGATTTACCAAAGCTATAAAAAAAATTGTGTGTAATACAGAGAAACCAAACTGATGTATAACTGAAAGGTGTTTTCCATAGTAGTATTGGCCAGCTATCTAAAGCAAGGAAAATCAGTAGTGTAAAATCTTTCTAAAATGAAGACAACTCTTTAAATGGGTGAGCTCTGCTGTGCTGTTTGTTTTGAAGAGCAATCTTTGAAAACTAATGTTGAAATTCTGTACTGCTACAAAATTATTTGTCCTCAGTGTGAAGGGCAGTCTGCACTGCACTGGCAGAGAACGCTGGTCTTTCCAGTAGACAAGTGGAGTCTGTGATCTGTGAATTCTTACTAATTAAAAATGTGACAAAAGCTGCTCCTGCAAGATACATCTGACTTCTCCATGAAACTTTTCTTCCCTTTTGGTTTCCACTAGTGGCAGCATCAGTCAGAGCGCTCTGCATCCTATGTAGAAGCCTGTAAATGCAAATTATCAGTGTTTACAGGTGCAGCAGAACTAAGAACGATAGACTTGCTGTTACCTATCAGATTTATGTCAAAGTGCTAAGTTTAAGCAAATAGCATTTTCTATAATATGCGAGTATGCCTTGCTGCACTACTTATCTATGCCACAGGAGCAGAAGGGTAGATGTGGGCAAATGTTATCATTGTTTCTTAGATGATGCTGTTTTATGTTTTTATTTATAGGATTTTTTCCAGCCACTGGTGTAAAGATCTGTATGTCTTTGAAACAGTTGTAATGAAACACCTTATTGGTTGCTAATACAGAAATTTTGCTGGGAGAGAAATACATGCATGTAGCTTTTTATTTTCTTTTTTTTGTTGTTGTTTTGCTTTGTTTAAATTTTAGATGGACTTGTTGATTCATCCAGGCCCATCAATTCATTTGCTTCTCAACCGTGGCATAGTTGTCATAAACTCATTTATGTACGGCCTAACCCCAAAACTGGTGTTCCTGTTGGGCATTGGCCAATCCCAGAATCTTTTTGGCCTGATCAGAATTCACCAACGCTGGTAAGTAAAATGAGAACTTAAAAAAGGATTCTGCACCTAAAGAAACAGTCTGAAAGTGAATAATAAAGTAGTGTAGGGTTTGTGGGGTTTTTTTGGTTGTGTTTGTTTTGTTTGTTTGTTTTTAACTTTCTCTGTTTACTAATATGATCTGACTTTGCTTTAAAAGGGTAGTTAAAACTTTTTAACATAGAATGGTATCATCTAATGTAGCTATGGTATGCTGTGATTTATTTTTTTTTTTTTTTTTTTTTTTTTTGCATCTGGAAGGTTTACTTCCATGTGTATAGTTAGTTAATTTGGTAGATAGTTTCTAAAAGATTATAAAATTTAGCTATAAAATACTTCACATACCACAAATCATAGTGGACCTATTAAATTTTAATCAAAGCTTTATAAAATACATTTATATGGAAAATGGAGTATTTGGTTTTGATAGAAGATCAGCCGTGTTTTCTCTGCTTAGTGTTACTTCATGTACTCTTCTTTCATTAGCAGGAAGACTTAAAACTGAAAGAAAAGAGTTACCCCATTCAGAAAATGAGGGAAAACCAGCATTCATTTCTCATTTTCTTACTGAAATGATCTTACATTTGGCATTACTTACTAGCCTTTCTAAACATCTCTCTTTTGTTAGGCATGTTCTGTTTCTGTACTTTGCAAGTGTTCAAGGTACTGTCGAGTCCCAGCCTCTCCCCTCCCCCTCCATGATTCAAGAAGAAAAAAATGAGACTTGGCATGGAATATCTTGAGATATCCTTTGCGAAGTGAACACAGTTTCACATCTGTAATTCTGTGAACATCAAGCTGGGAAGCAAAGTTGAAAGTTGTTTTTTTTTTCTTTAAACCTATCTGTGATATTATATGTTGATTGGCATGGAGAACTTTAAATATCAAAATAAATAGTTGAATACTAACCATGTTTTTCTCTTGGTGGGAAGAATGTACGTATGTGTGTATGGCTTCTTTTTTTATAAAGTTAGAGAATTACTTAATCTATATTCTATTGTGGGAGCTTCTATCTTTTAAATGAAAGTGTAGAAACTGAGAGTTTCAGTCTATAGGATGGTAAAATATATGCGTATGATATTTTTTTTGGCAAAAATAGATTTGTTTATGATAAATACCAGACAATTGATATGGTTTTTTTTCTCCTTTATAGCCTCCGCGCACAGCTCACCCTGTTGTGAGGTTCTCCTGTGTTGATTGTGAGCCAATGGTAATAGACAAGCTTCCTTTTGACAAGTATGAGCTTGAGCCTTCACCCTTAACACAATATATCTTGGAACGAAAGTCTCCCCATACCTGCTGGCAGGTATTTTGCCCTTTATTTGATTCTAGAAATGTAATGGACATCCTGAGGTACTCTAGTCTTTGTAAGCCTGGAGAATTGGGGTCTAGTTGCAGACTCTGCAGTTGATGAGTAGAAACGTGTCAAGGTTTCAGTTACCTCTTTTCTAATAGAATTACCAGGAGTCAGAATGAGTGTTCCCTCTACAGGCCTTGTAATCTCATTTAATTCTGTTTTTAGGTCCATTTCATTTTGCGAAGAAATGTGTCCCACAGGTTCTATTTTCGGCTAAATTGAAATTCTCTGTAGGCTTCCATTTGCTTACAGGGAAAACCTAGCACTAGTTTCCATCATGTTACCTAATCAACAACTGCAAATAATTTCCACTAGATGGTTGAAACTGCTAATGGGAATTGAATGGAAGCTGTGGATCTTGTTGACTAGACTGGCCTTGAAGGTCAAAGTTCTGTTGCTTGAAATCCTTTGTCATATGCTCCTTTAGTGATATTTGGATAAGTGACTTGTTTCTCCATCCTCTATAAAATAAGGCTTGTAATACCCTTCTCATTGGTGTTCTTGTAAAGAATAGCTTAATATGTATACCAGGAGTTTGCTTAGTTATTACTTTAGCTGGAAAGATGGGTTTGGAGGTGCCTCTTTAATGTTTGTTTCCTCAATAAATATTAAACTTAACTGAAAATTCAACACATGTATTCAGAAGAAAAATTGAAGCTACTTTTAATAAACTAATTTCAAAAATGTCTTTTAAGCATTCATAGGTACATTGTTTGCCTAAGTTATTAAAATCGGCTGTTTTTCAAAAACTGCTTTTCTTCTTGCAACTACGTATCAGACCCTTTCAAACTCGAGAAGTAGGCTCATTGTCATAGAAACCATGTAACAAACCCTGTTCCTTGTGCTCTGAAAAAAATAGAAGAAAAACACTTCCTTTTTACTGCAAGGTTTACTTTTTCTTAGGAAAACTATTTTTGGTTAGATATGGATTATTTTGAGGTTCCAAATAAGAATATGTACTATCTTTATCATGTTTAAATAGTTGTCTGCATGTATTGCTTTACAAGGTTAATATTCCCATGTATATGCACTTAAAAAAAACAAAGCAAAACAAAAAAGCCCAAAAACCCCACAAAAACAAAAAACCAAAACCACGATGTTAAGAATGTTGGTGCTTGGCATAATCAAAAGACGTTTCTTGAATTTCTCTTTTGCTTAATTTGTATGCTTAAAAGGTTTTAGCTTTTTTTTTTTATCAATGATGTAGATTTGTCATGCTGAATCAGTCAGAAGACTAATTTCAAATAGATTGGTTTTCAACATATCTTCAACAGATGTCCCCTAGCCTATTTTAAATAATTCCAAAAACTTTTTGGACCATCAGTTCAAAACAGTTTCACTAAAGCACTAAAGATTATACTGTGAAGAGCATTTCCGTTCTCTAAATGTTGCACGTCTCAGTTTTGTGACTGGGGAGTGTAAATGCATGCTCATCCTGGTGTGTGCAATCTCAGACTGGGCTGGTCTGGATAATATGCTGCCTTAATGCAAGTGGATTCAGATTGATATTCATTTTTAAATGTCTGATGATTAATATTCTTCATATTCTTCTAATACAGTGATGTCTCTTATTCTTTATCAGGTATTTGTGAGTAGCAGTGGAAAGTACAGCGAACTCGGCCATCCGTTCGGGTATTTAAAAGCAAGCACTACTTTAACCTGTGTAAACCTCTTTGTGATGCCTTACAACTATCCTGTTTTACTTCCGTTGTTAGGTAGGTAATAAATTTACATTGGACTGCCAATGCAACTACTTCAGAGTAAAAGAAAATAATGGTTGGTGTTCTGCCTTAGTTTGAGACATTATAAAATAATGGAGATCAGAGAGTAGAGAATGTTGCAAACTCTTTAACATAATTTGGGAGGAGAGGATTTTCATACCCCCTCTCCCTTTTTTTCTCTCCAGCAGAGGAGGAGAGCTACCTGCTTCCAGTGCATGTTTGATGCTGTTCACCTCCTAGACACGTAGCCTCTTCCTTAACCTGGAGTAAGCTTCAACCTCCATTCTTTTCCCTCATTTAGGGTGTGGTATATCCAGGTTTTGCAGTTGCTCTTGTAGCAGCTAATTTTTTACTGGAAGATCAGATGCAGTGTTTGTCATGGGTGTGTTGGGAAGAGGGAATTCCCTGACGCAGTTAGAGCAGTAAGAAGGAATTGAGCAGTGAAAGAGTCTACATTTCTTCCCTACCCAAAGGACCAGTGGTTTTTTTCCACTCCCACAATGAAATTACTTTCTACAGGAAAGACGGTATGAAAAGGTGCTGTGTGAATAACTGCCATAATAATTGTGGCCATTAGGGTTCTGACATAAAGGTAATGGCAGAGAGAAGAGTTTGTGGGTGCTACTAACCCTTTTAGTTGCAGGTGCTGTAAGGCTTTTTTGTTCTGTTTTTTGTGGGTATGTTTAGTGATACAGAATAACAGTGAAGCTCAAGAGAAATAACATTGCCTCTTACTGTCTTACACAGGATTTTTCCATTCACTTCTAGAAAAAAACAAAAACAAAACCAACACAGTTCAGGAATGCTTTTTCATAATCCTGGTCATAACCATTAAAAAAAAGTGCTTGCTGATAATTTGGATGTGTCTTCTATAGTCATCCATATGTAGCCTAATAACTGTCCTGAAGTGTTGCAAGTAGGATACTTCTAGATTACATTAGAGGTTCTGTGGATTTGTGGCTGCTGAATTACTGCAGCAGATCCACTAGCTGAAAAGACATCACTGATATGAAATGAATTTCCCTATTCGTTTTGATGTTGACGTTTGCAGTTCTGCTGTGTCTTCCCCCTGCCTTTTTTGCAGGGGTGTAAAGCTCTTCCTACTCTTTGAAGAAAGGCCTTTTTCCATATGTGTAGTGGCATTCTGCTGTTTACTCACCTGTTATCCCACATCTTAAATTTCTGAAGGCTGTTTAAAGGAAAATGCATAGTGTTCTTGTTGCCCGAGTCATAAAGCGGATGTTTTCTCTAGACCACAAATACTGTGCATTCTGTATTGTTAACACAAACACATACACATTCAGATCTTGTTCCAGGACTTTGTTTATCCTTGATCTCTAAGGCACAGTAGAACTAAGATCGGTGGAATATACATCAAACACCAAAGCAGATATAGCCCCTTTTCTATTCAGCAGTAAAGAAAATGACTAAGGTGATAAGCAACATACCTGTTAAATTATTTGTAGATGTTTTAAAAAATACCGACACTGTGTTTGTCTCTATAGGAAGGTAGGGGTTGTTTCTATTTTTAAACCCTCCCCATGTCTCTCTTAATACATACCAATGGTGGATACCTGTGGTTCAGTAGAAGACTGATTTGTGTCTGTAAACCCAATCTTTCATTACTCTCACCCGGATTAAAAAGGATGTGAGAACTTCCAAGCCCAGGAGAAGTCCATATTACTGCCCATATTGGTGCATCATTGAGGTTCTAGTGGCTACTGCCCTACTGTGTTGGAGGACTGGGACTTACCTTGGGTTTCCCTTTCCTTCTAGTGACTCTTCCAGACAAAGCCAAAACCATTTTACAAGTGTATTATTTGTAATATCTTATCAAGTGTGCTCAGGCCTTTTAAACAGATAGCAAGATGGTTAAGAATTTTTTTCTCTTGTATTTTCGTATTCATCCTGCATTCTTGAGCAGGGTAAACTTTAATTCTGTTTTTGGAAAATCATGTAAGAGACAGCCCTAAAAGACAGGTAAGATAGGCATGCATGAAGAAGCTTGCAGATGAGACAAGCAAACTGAAACAAGTCGTAGTGGTCCGTGACTGAAGGAGGTAAATTGTCCCACATCCTATGGATTTGGTGATTTATATCTTGGTTTCTGCAAGAGTGGATGTGGGAATGCCGTAGCCTCTCCTAGCTTGTAATGTAATGAGTCTGCTTTTAGAATCTGAAGCTTTATAAGGAAAGCAGCCATTTAATGAGACTTCATAAAACAGTGAAGCTGCACAGTCCATGTGTTAACCTGACTCATGTGCTATGGTAAACTGGTTGTCTGACAAAAGTTCTGGTCTCTAGATCTTTTACAGAGGTAAGACCATGTGGGATGTGCTGTTGCAGCTGAGCAGCTCCTTTTTGCTCTCACGGGAAAGGCTAGGGAGGCATCATGACTAGCTTGAGGGGGTGGTTTGCTTTGAGAACTGAAGAGGTGCGGTGCCGTTTTGGTGTGTTGGTTTTGGGTTTTTTTTTTTTTTTTTCTTCTGAAGACAGAACATTTCACAGACAGATGCTGACATACTTTGATGCTGAATATGTTTGGCCCATGAATGATGGAAGTTTCTTCTTGAAGGATTGTTGCCTTTATCTGATAATTGTCCTTCAGATATTCTTCTGTTTAAAAATAATTGTACAGCTGAATTCATAAATTAGAAGTCAAACAAGGTGTTAGAGCTTAGCAAAGATGACGTATAATTCTGAATGCTCCTGCCTTGCCCAAGATTTTCCTTGGCTGATGTTAGGCTGTGTTAGTGGGAGGGCAGGCACTGCCACACAACAGCGGTGATTATTCATTAGGAGTGTCAGCAGAAGCAGTAGTGAACAGCCACGATGAAAAAGCCATGAGAAGGTGGTTAATACCCTTTCTCTGTGGGTCTACGTATGCAGAGGGATGAGCACTTAGGAAATGTCTGCCTGTGAAGGACTGCAATGTGGACAGTTTCCTTTGATGCTTTTATGGGCTTCTTGAGATAACCTGCAAGTAATGATTTTATATTTTTGGAAACTATCTTTCTCACAAATGTGTGCATAGCAAGCTGTGGTCCTGGGAGGGAGAGCCAAACATTTTGTATCAATGGGGAAAAAAATGCCACGATACTTTTTTTTTTTTTTTTTTTTTTAATGGTGGATACTGTTTTGCATTGTAGTGCCTTATTTCTGGCTCTATTGTTTGCAGGGAAGAATGCTGCTTTCTGTGAATGTAAGGTCGTGAGTCTCTACTGCTTAAAACAAAGGAATATATCTGTTAGTGCAGAGGCATTAGAAAGCTCAGAGAATTATAGGAGTTAACAGGGAATGGTGGTGTACTTGCTCTGGAATTTAATGTGAGTGGTGCTATTAAAAAGTGTAAGTCTTTACTTGGGGTTACATGGTGCAAGGTGTCACTCACAAGTAGACTTTGTCATGTGAACTGTCCTTGTAATTAGGCTCCAGCTGAACTATTGAAAGTACCTGCTGGCCATTCTCTCGCATGATGAAGGTCCATCAAGCCCCCTTATATGGTGCTGGGTATTAAAGATGTGTATTGGTATCCCGCTTGTCACAATTTGGTTGTTTTGTACATTAATCTAAAGTGCATAAAGACTTGGCAACACAGTTTTAAATTAACTGGTTTGTCTGTAGTTTTACCAGATCTCTTGAATTGTTGCAGCTTGTGAGGCTTTTGTGGCGTTCCCAATTATCCAGTGCTTTTAACTCCCTCTGAAGTAAAAAGAATTCTGTGTTAAGTGGAATATACAGGGAGTAGTATCTGAAAATGAATAGATTGGATTAAAACTGATTCATGAAAGGATTTTTTCAATACTTTTGGATTTTATCTAGAAAAGCTGGGGATTTGATCTGCGAAAAGCATAGTTAACTGTGGTGTTTGTTTGCTTATGTATATGAACAATTACGTGCAGCCCAGAGCACGGTGGAAAAAGTACAGTTCAAGTGCCTGTGTTGCAATCTGCTGACAGCGTATGTCTCAAGCTCTTGCTGTAGAGGCAGGTAAGATGGTGATGGTGGTGATAGACGTGTGGCTGTGTTTACCACCGTGACTGTCTTCCTTTCGGAGAGCAGGAGTTCCTGCAGTGAGTTGGTGCCGTAGGGAGGCTCTCCTTTTGCGTAGACAAATCTTTGCTGAAGCTCTGTCTCGATTTGAGAACTTCTTACTTGGATGGCAAAGATCGGGGAGGTGCTTTTGCATTTGACTTGTCAGACTAGCTGTGCTGCGGATGAAGAATCAGAGCTAGCTAAACTTCCTGAACGTCTGTGCCATTTAAGAGTGGCTGTGCGGTTGAACTGCAGGGGTTGTATACTGGTACAACCTCCATAGTGCAGGAAGTGAGACAGTAATAAAGTGCTGATAAGGGGTTTAAGGTTCAAGTTGTACTCGTAACCAACTCGTAGGCTTTAATATATTAGGACATACTATGATACTGAACATTTTACCTTTTTTTTATTATTTTATTTTGAATTTTGGGAGAGAGGTATAGCTTAACTTCCCTTTTGATGCAAAAAGCTAATAGGCTCATAAGAGTGGATGTTATTTTATATTTGCCATATGTCATATTACAGGTTCTTTTGGATAATAGTGCTAAGCATGTGGTATATTGAGATTTTAAATGGAGTTTGAACTTGTCCTGACGAACTCTACCCCACTTCCTTCAGGCAAGGAAAGAGAACCATTAGCATCTGTAGTGTGGTTTTTATATGTGATACAGAATTCATTTAGATTGGAAAATACCTGTAATTAAGTGTGATTTGACTATGAGAACTTGGAAAATAGTATCTTAACATCTGTTCGATTTGTGCAGAATACTATGCAAGTCAAATTTTCTTCTCAAAATATATCTTCCTGAAAGCTCAATCTGGAGAAAACAATTTCCAAGCTGCATTTGTCTTTTGCACACCCTCTTCTGTGCATCTCTGTCTCCTGCAGCTTGCCCCAGTTAATTTTTGGACATCCCTTTCTCCAGGCCTGCATATCCTTCTATTAGCCTCACTTAGTCACCGTGTTACAGCCCTACTAAGGAGAAACTTGATCTCAGTTGATAATTCATAATTTCAAATGACAAATTGCAGGATACTGTGTTCGATTTTGATATTTAGAGATCACTGTTGCAATTTATAGCACGCATGGCAAATAGCTACATGCTTCAACTCAGTGATTCCTAAATGGCAATATGCACACCTCTAGTTGAAGCAACGTGTTTCTAAAATGGTATCCAAAAGAAATAATCTGTCTGGTTGTCCCTCTCCTAACAGACAGCAGTTTTTGTAGCTGATTACTGATGCTTGTCTCTATCTGTGGGAGCGTTTGCTGCTCTGGCAGCGTGGCTGGAGGTGCACCCCTTCTGTTGGGGCAGCTGTTGCTGTTGTCAGCAGAGTCCAGCAAAGCTGACCAGAAGGATTCCCTGCTCTTGATTTTTTTTTTTTTTTTTTTTCTTTCCTCCTTTGATGCCCAAGAATGTATTTACTAGAGACCAGAATTCATCATACAGGTTCAACAAAAGAAAGCTGGGCTGAAAATGGAAATTGAACCGAATGAATGTTGTTGTTTGGTCTAATCAGATACAGGGAGGCCCTGATGATGCAAGAGAGGCAAGGGAGGTGAAACTCTAAACAGGTGGATCTGTTGCACCTTCCATGCTGCTGGTAGTTGTGTGCAGTATTTAAGTCTGGTGTACCTTGTAAGTTTGCCTGTAATGAGGACTTGTTCTGGATTGTCTACTGCAGCTAGGACTGGGGATTCACAATCCTTCAAACCTAAGGTTAAGAACAGTTTTGTGGGGAAGCCCCATTGGGAGATGGGTGGGGGGAGAAGAAAAGGGGGGGGAAATTTGGCACGTTGAATTTTGGATAATGTTAACATTCCGGGACTATATAAATGAAACCTTCCTGTCTTGTTTTCCTTGTTTCAGATGACTTGTTTAAGGTTCACAAACTTAAGCCAAATCTGAAGTGGCGACAGGCTTTTGACAACTACTTAAAAACAATGCCTCCTTACTACATACTGGTATGTTCCTTTTCTCATTTCATCCTCCTGGGTATAATGGCTGGTGTGACCAGAGTCCTGTGCATCATACCTCTTCCTAGTAAATTTTGTTTACATAATGATGACATTTTAGGTAGTAAACGTTTTGCTTTGCAGAGGTATGTAGATCAGGTCAAACATTTTTAAGAAATAAATCTCTAGTAATACTGACTAATAGTAGCTATATTAGATAGTAAGTGTGTTTTCTGTTCATTAAATAAGCTTTGATCTAAAGAACTTTAGATTGTTCAGAGAAACAAAATTTGGCATTATTTTTGTTACTTGATAAGGAAAATGCAGATTTGTTTATTAACGTGGGTGAAGTGCTAGAACTTGGGAAGCTGATACTGGTCTGGGCCAAAGAAAGGGTGGGGGGATGCACCATGTCACCTTTAAATGTAGCTTGGACAATGCACCTCAATATGGACTTGCATCATCCCGGCTATTCTGGTACTGAGCCTTTGAGTGGAAATTGCCAGTGGCACCACAGCGTGTGGTGTCTTGGTAATGTGGCAAAATGTCCGTTGCAAGCTAGTTAGACTACCAAACTCATGTCACATGTTATCTGAATAGACTTGAATTTTAGTGGCCAAAAGTGGAAAAGCTAGAGCACTGATCCATGTGCCTTAGCTTCCTATAATTGATCTTATAAATTTTCTTTTTAAAGACTTATTCTCTTACTATTGTGTATTTTGTTTTCCTTATAGCCATTAAAGAAAGCCCTAAGGATGATGGGAGCTCCAAATCTGATATCAGATAATTTAGATTGTGGACTTAGTTACAGTGTTATCTCTTACCTTAAAAAACTCAGCCAACAGGTAGTATTGATAAAACCTTTGCAATTAGAAGTGCGTTGATTATTTAGTTTGTGGTAATCTCATTATAAAGCAGTTAACCCCTGTGGGAGTTCATATGGGTGTACAGCATATATTACAATTGAAGATTGGTGAGCATTTCCACTGCAAATATGGATGAATCCAGAGTGATTCTGTAGCGGTGATTGTGCCTTCTGTAAGTGGTGGAGGGGAGTGCAAAGGGGATCTCTTCAGCTATATTTTAAGTATCTGCTAGACTTTTAAACTCCAAAGATGATCACTAATTGGATTTATGACTGCTCTTGCCATTGTTCTTCACAGCTGAAGTCAGAGGCTTGCTCTCAGTCTCATGTTTATTTCCATGTGTGCCTTGGCAATGTGTATGTTCCAAAAAAAGTGTATGTTCTTGTCCATGGGGAGTCAAATCGCAGTTCAAGCTTCATATCTGACCTTCCTGTTCCATTCGGGTCAAATCCGTTCTATGTGTTAAGCGTGACCTGGTGGGAAAATAGTCTTACATATCTTTTTGTCAAGAACACCATTTCAGGTGTAACTGTCTGAAAGCCATGCCTCCTTAGCATGAATGGTTCTTATAATGGTAGTTTAACATCTAAAAGTCCATGGGGGAAGCAGCGTAGCCTTTAAAATTACAAAGAAAAAATCCTCCGCCTTAAAGAATGCACAAAATACATTCCAAAAGCCTTTGAATGACTGAGCATCTATTAGACATAAAACTTCCTGTGGTATTTCGGTACCTTAATGATATGCAGATTCATACTATTTATCCGCAATGTGAGGTTGGAATGGCTTGAGATGGCTACTGTGGTTTTCACAGACATTCTCAGCACATGAAACAGTTTAAATGTATTGGATGCACTATAAGCTCCTGTATAGGGACAAGCAATTCCAGAATTCTGCTGTGCTCCTGCTGTCCTCAAATCCAGAATTTCCCACAGATAATGAAGCAAACCCTGCAGAGGAGATTTTGGGGGAAGTGGGTTGCAATCACCATGGGTTTTGGGGTTTTGGTTGGTTGGGGTTTCTTTGGAGGTGTTGCAAGTGGGTCTTACTTTGAATACAGTTAAAGCTTTAATAAAGTAAAATTATCTGTAGCTATACAGGATATCTGTGTTAATTGGAGAAGTAATATATTTTTAGGAACTTATTGATGAAACAAATTTATTTTATGACTTTTTTCCCTTGTTTCAAACATATAGTACAAACCTTAGTTCATAGGTTGTTTCAAAAATGAAATCTGGAATTAGGTTACTGTATCTGAATAATACTGGTTTAGATGTGACTTTACAGTAGCCTAAGGCATCCCACCTTCCATTACTTTTTTTTTTCTTTTCCTTTAAACATGATTCTTCAGGGACACAAAAGAAAGTCACAAGACTTGCAGCAAAATCAGTGATATTCACAGACCTCCTACTGGCATATAAATTTAGATACATTGGCTAAATATTTTTTCCATATGCTAGCACATTAGGATTTCTTTCTGCTTGAGATCTAATCTATGTAATCCAATATATCCCTGGGTAGGTAGTTATCCCACTTGTTTAGTAGTTGGGAACTAAATTTGTAGTTCTATTTTGTTAATATACTGTGTGTTTTATACTGGAAATCTGCAATGCCTGCTGATTCTTTAACTCATGATGTGATTCCATTTTAGACAAAAATAGAGTCGGAACGGATAATAGGTTCAGTGGGTAAGAAAGTTCCACAAGAAATTGGAATAAAAGTGAAAAATCACTCCAGTGGCCTCTCCTTGGTACACAGTAGGGATTTTAAGCAACTGCTGCAAGGGATCACTGGGGAATCTCCACTGAGACTGGCGGAAATGAATATTAAAGAATTTGCTGGCTTCCACATAGGACTTTTAAACAAGGTAAACAGTGTAATGATCTTTCATGATTAAGCAGTTGATCTCATCTGTTTCAAATGGGTAACTTTTATGGACTAAGTGTAGAAGGAAGGAAGTACTTCCACTGAATTGTGAAGAGTGCAGCATAGGCATAAACGGTGGGAAGACTAAACGCAATTTTTTGCACTTGCATTTGGGACACTGTTTGAAAGTCCCATGGTAGTAAACAAATATTACTGTGTTTTAAGTGACAATCTCTGCAAAAGACAGCTACTGTTGTTCATCCAGGAGTTAACATGCTTAATCGACTTGAAAGCACTAATGCTGAATAAGGTCTTGTTGAAAAGACAACCATTGAGTCTGCTGTATGTGATTACCAAGCTCTGAAGTTACTTCAGAATAATTTTTAATAGATAACTTTTATTATAGTTCTTAGAGGAATCTCTCTGTGCCTAAGAACTGATGGGTTAACTGAAAGTTATTTGTTTTGTTGTAAAACTAGGATTTGAAGCCACAGGCATTCAGAAATGCATATGATATTCCTCGTCGCAGTCTTCTAGATCAGCTAACCAGAATGAGAACCAATCTTCTGAAAACACACAGGCTTATTTTGGGGCAGGATGAAGGTAAGTAGCTACTGGTCTTCATTAACATTTTGGAGAGAGTACAAGGGTTTTTTTTGTTTTGGTGGGTTTTTATTTTTTATTCCCTGAAATAGTGTTTTCTGTCCTGGGTGTGGGAGCAGAATTGGACATTGCATCAGTCATAGAGTCAGTCAGTGTCCTTTTCTTGACTCTGAAGGGGAAAGAAGGAAATTTTTGCCTTCTATAGAGATTAAACTTGGTTATTTCTCATTCTTGTTCTGCCAGTTAAGCTCAGCTCTTGCCAGCTTTATTTCCAAAATGGTAGTCTTTACCTCTTCTTCCATACTGGATAAAAACCAGTCATTTCTAGTTCTTAAAAGCCAATGCTTGCAATAGAAGTGTGTGAAGTTTCTATTGCCTTAGTTTCAAGGAAGACTAAATTAAGATCTGTTCTGTGGCAGACTGCCTTCATAGTGTTCCTGTTGCTCAAATGGGAAATTACCAGGAATACCTGAAAATGATGCCTTCACCCCTTCGGGAGATTGATCCAGATCAACCAAAAAGACTCCATACGTTTGGCAATCCGTTTAAACAGGATAAGAAGGTAGGAGGAGCAACACTGTCTGCTGTATCTTTGTATTTGATATGGCTTGAAATAATTTGTAAGTAAAATGTCTCTCCCGACAACTGTAGTGTGTTGCTAGCCTGTGTAGCTTTTCTGTCATGTGTGGGAGGGAGTGGTCTCTTTACGCATTCCTCTTCGACCATGTGAAAAGAGTCATGCTGATTTGCAGAGCGGCACAGATCAGTCTCTGGTTATAGTCTACATGAGGTATCTCTGTTCTGAGAGCTGTAAAGCATTTTGAAAGCCATCTGAATTTTAACACAGGGGGACTTACTCCATCAATGAATTGATGAAACAGTTTCTATTTTGTACTGTGTTTTCATTGGTTGTTTTTGGTTTTTTAGGGTATGATGATAGATGAAGCAGATGAATTTGTCGCTGGGCCTCAGAATAAGATTAAGCGTCCTGGAGAGCCCAATACTCCAGCATCACTAAAGAGAAGGCGCAGCATGTCACCACTTTTGAGGCGGCCACAGTCACCACCTGTTGTAACAAATCATGTTGGTGGGAAAGGTCCACCGTCTGCTTCTGGATCTCCATCGTATCTGAACCTTAAAGGTGTCCCAGCAAATAAAGGTATACTGAGTTGTAGTACAGCAGCCTGCATGGTCACAGGTGGGAATATCTGTGGGAAAAACGCCAAACAAATCCAAACCCAATGAAACACACCCCCCCACCCCCAAAAGCTCTCTGTGTGCTTTCTGTCTTGATTCAAAAAGGTCTATCAGTATGTATGTATGCTATAGTGTTAATTAGGAATAGTTTCTTTTGTTGGCCTAGAATAACAGGCTGCTGCTGTAGTTAATGAAGTCTGGAATAAAGAATAATTTTGATGAACTGTTAAAAAAAAATACTGAAACCTTTTGCCAAGATGGTTTGGAGGTAGCAAGGGTTTCAGATCAGCTTTTAGTTCCCATTTGTGTATTTAGTGGAGGGAAAGTTAAAATATGGTTATGTTTTTGTTCCCCACAAATACTAATTTTTTTACCCACCTGTTGCAGCAAACGGAGTCAGAAGAAAACAATTAGCTGGAATTGAGGGAAGGAAGGGAAACATTAGTTTACTTAGAAGTCATAACACTGCAATAGGGATACAGAAAATGGTGACTTCATGATAGTGATGGAAGATGGTAACAGTCCAAAGGGGACTATTCCCTTGGTCATGTCAAAGGTTGAATAAAAGTATTGGAGAGTTGTTGAGCACTGTCAGATCACTACACAGTACTTCAACCAAGAAAGGATACAGAGCTATTTCCGTTTGGGTTTTTGATCCTGCAGTTGTGCTCTAGTAAGATATACATTTTTCATTTGCAGATGCCAATAACAGCATTGTTCAAGATGGCAATGGAGAGAAGAAAGCAGAAAATTGTCAGTCACTGGAAAAGCAAATTGATGGCTTACCTGTGCAAATGGCTCCTTCGGTTCCAGCTGCTATGGGAGAGGATGAAATGTTACCCAATGACTTAGACTCTCTACCTGTTGAATTCAATTGTTTAAGTGAAGATGGGTTGGATCATAAACCTGTTACCAACGCAGTTGTTCGAGGGCCTCTAAATTACAGTGGGGCCGGGGATGACCCAAAACGGGTGATGGAGTCTACTTCTGAATCTGTGCCAAATTCATTTAAAATAACACCTATGATGCTGGAGGGAAACAATGCTGATATCAAAATTAAAGTGATGAAGGAGGTTCGCAAACCTGGAAGAAGTAAGTTTTTGGTTCTCTTTTTTAGTATATTGTACGTGGTGCTAGAGAGAAGACTTCTTTTTCTCAAAATAAGGAGCTATTTCCAGTATACATACAACTTTAGATTTTGAAAAGTTTCTGATTGCATATGAACAATAGAGGGACAGAAAAGGAAAAGTGAGTTGAATTTTAGACTGCAGTGGTTAGAAAGCTGAGTGCCAAGTGACCTTGTTTGCCCTTAAGATAGGTTAACTGCTGAAAGAGGTACCCTGTGAAAGCACCTTTCAGAGGTTTCGGTTTTGTAGCTCTATAAAAATGTTACCAATGATCTAATAACATAAGATAGACTTTGCCATATGCTGCACTGCTCCTTGCATATGAATATCGCACTTTTGTTGCTTTGTGTCTGTCAGAAATTCCTTTGGAGGGCAAAGGCGTGTAGCTACAGGGGTGCATCCTGGAATGTTCAAAAGGGAATCTTAAAGGTTAATAGCAAAGTGGTATTTTTTTATTTTGCAAGATAGTGTAACTAGTGATAGAACACTGGTGCAAATACACTCTAGGAACTGAAGACTAAAAATTACTTTATTCTTCTTTCCTGTAAGGTTTGATTAAACCCCCCCCAAATTTCAAATGCTGTGAGGAAAAGCATCTTGCCTTCTCAGCTTTTGTGTAATGTTTTGCCTGTACTTGTATACAGGATCAAAACCAAAACACTAACCTGAAACTCCAGTTAATGTATGTGCTGTAGGATCTCTTGTTTTTTCTAAATGAGAGATGTCCCTAATGTCTGAGTGAATTGTTTCTACAAATTCAGCTACTGAACAGTGTTCTAATACATTGGCAAGTGACAGTGATTAGTATAACGGAGTAGTCTTAACTCTTCTCTTTTTCTCATCTTGCATTGCTTTCCCAAAACTCTGTGCCTGTTGCATCACTCTGAGCAGGCTCTTTGTCACAGCACCATAAATATATTCATACTGGGTTCAACTACAGAAAACGGTGAAACAATGCTATTTTTTGTTTATAATTTAATACGTCCAGTTCGTTCTTTTGCAGTGGATACATTTACTTTGTACTAGTAAGGTAGCCATATTAATTGTGCTCACACTAGGTATTGATAACTTGTCTTCCTAAGAGAACTAATCCTAACCTCTGCTTTCAGAAGTAACAGCCCTAGGTTAAAACAGGGCTTGGTGGCCCTGTGTGCATATTAACTGCGAATGACGGCACTCTGGTCATGGAGATACCAGGCTTCTCTACCTAGCCTGCATTTTCTGAGGACAGCTGTTTCTAGCTGCTGCTCTTAAGTAGAACCTAATTCTTTGGTGCCACGTTTGAATGCCAGATCATCAGTATCATTTCAGATCTTTGGTATCACCTGCATTCTGCGCGTAAAGCTAATGTGGGCTTTTTTCTTGCCTTACATGTATTAACATACGCAGAAGTGTGAAACTGGGCTCTGTTTTTTCTTTTGGCTGTTAAGCTTTATTGACAACAAATTTGCAAGATTTATTTTTAATGTATGGTTGGATTTTTATCTTTTTTAGACTATGAAAAAATTTTCTCTCTTCTTGAGGAGGTGCAAGGACCTATGGAAATTCAGAAGTATTTCATTGAATTTGCTATCAAAGAAGCAGCAAGGTTTGTATAGATATAAATGAATCAGAGTAATAAATTAAATGTTAATTTAGGTCATGATAGTAAATCATAAACTTTTCCAGTACTAGTATTTTCTGTTTTCCTTTTTTGACATATTTCAGTTATGGTTGTTTCAGTGGTCAATCTAACATTATGTTTTTATGGAGTAAGTGGTCTCTACGTAAAGTTCTAAATGTGAAATAGAGAGGCGGGTTGCTACTGACCCAAAATCTGGGTGGATTGGGGGAGGGCAGCTGTGTTTAAATTTTCTGGCCATTCTAATGGCAGAATTAGAGTGAGCTCTTCCATACTGGAAGCAGAGAGCCTCTGGTAATACGATTTGTCATGGCTGAATAGTCTTGAGTTGTTCAACTGTATTTTTTTTGTGGGGGGAAAAATTAAATTGCTCTCCCTCTCTTTTGTAGGTTTAAAAAACGGGTCCTAATACAACACTTAGAGAGAATACTAGAGGAATTAGAGTTCAACAGCCTACCCAACAGAGTTAATCATGTCAACAGTAGATAATAATGTACCGGCCAGACGAATATGGACCAGGAATGAGTTTGCTGTGCCGCAGAAGAGTGGAAGAGGATGTAGCTGCTGCCCTCACCATCTTGGCAGTCAAGTGATTTTACTGTCACAGTCTGAGAAGAAGCAGTGGAGCTTTAACTTTAAGAACCTCTATCGGCAGAAGCTGGGCTATAACCTTAAGGATTTGCTATGAAAGGTGTGGCTTTTTTCCTGTGGAGGGTGCTATTTGCTCAACAGGCTGAAGAAAATAACCATTGCTGCCCCTCCTGCAGGTGATGAGAATTTACTCATTTGAACGCTGTCATTAGACATTTTACGTGCTATAGGCAGCAGGTTGCACTAAAATGGGGCACTGTCAAATGCACGCACTGTCTGCATCGTGGAGAGAGCCCGTGTGTTCCCAAAAAAAACCCTCCCAGAAACACCTGCACTGGTAAAATTGCATGTTGCCACCACAGAGACAAGGGTCTTGTTCCCAAGAACTGCTAGCCATGCCTTTAAACTTGAGATTCAGTATAGATTGAGAGTAAAGAAACTGCTATTGTGTTAATGAAAGCTAAAGACAGCCCTGTGACTGTTACCACACGATGGTCACTAAACAATCTACCTCAGACTCTCTTCTGTTTTGTCTGCAGACATTATGAAAGTGCACCTGAGGCTTCCCAGGTCCCCGACTTCAGTTCTCTTTCATCCTGTGAGGAGGACGGAGATTCTTCAGGTGGCCTTGGCACACGCTGTGCTTTGGAAGCACTAAAAGGAAACGCTTTTAAAAACGTGTATTTTAATGTTCATACAAAAGAGATTATTTTGAACAGTATTGTTACCAGATCACTAATTTGATATTTTAACTGTATAAATTTTTTGGAACATAATGTATATATAAAATAAACCATTTTATTAATTTTTAATAAGTGCTAATCTGAGGAGTCTGTAGCGGGCAGCACTGAGTTCCTCCAATTGTCTGTTACTGACAGACTGCTAATATTTTTGTAAAACCAGTGAGTAGTGTAGATATACTGCAGCTGAACCCGATCTGCACACCCTCAAACACAGCTTGTGGTGGTAGTTGCAGAATGTGTTGGTCCCCTGCCCCATCACTCGGCTCAGCCTGCACGCTTTTACTCGGTATTAAAGGCACTAAGTTCCAATTTACCAAACCCTTGGTTACCTGAGTTGGTATCCTCTCCTCCGTTCCTCTGACTCTTTTGTCCAAAGGTAATTTGTTTATATCACAAAATGTACAAAGAAGACTGAAGTACTGGCACGTACTTTTTTTTTTTTTTTTTTTTTCCTTTAAAGCAGTGCTAACAATGTGCTGGTAGTAAGCGCCTCTTCTGATAATTGTGTATTTTCAGTTGTTCACACATAACATCCTGTGATCCTCTAACAGCTTTCTTCTAAAGACAGGTTGAAGTTGTGCTTGTGTTACCTTGTACTGCAGATATCCTAGGGATTCTGTTTGACTAGCCAGTGCGTGAGGGGCAGGGAAACAGATTTTAGCTGGTGAGCCAGTACTTCTCTGTTCCTACTGGTATTTTTAGTACTAGTCAGCCTGTGAGACGTGTTTTCCATCTGCTCTGAAGCGGTGGCCTTGTCTTTCTGGAAGATGCAGTTTGACCATTGGAATTACAGCAGTGAAATTCAAGAAGGAAATAAAAGCCAGCAACAGCAAATCTCTGTCACAGTGTTATATGAATGAAGTGACACAAGGAAAGGCATGTTACTATAAATGTGTCCTAATTCTTCTCTTGGAAGTAACTTCTATTCATCTGTACAGTTGGATATTTTTTAAAAAACACAGAAATACCTTGGAATGGTACAAAGGGGGATTCGCCGCTTCAGATTTGGTTCCGTGGAAGCTGTATGACACTATGATAGACCTCCCATGTGTAATGTTGGACTCTTAAAAGGGAATTTATTTGCAGAAGGTCAGATATACTGTGCGTATCTGTTTTAAAATGGCCTGTTTGCATGCATCAAGTTGCATGTAATAGCTATTCTTGAAGTTGTAGGTGGTAAGAGGAGACAGCTCTCTTCTATCTAGTTAATGGTTATTTAATTTTCTTTCCTGGTTACAGGGACACCCACTTGATCATATGTGTGTGAGCAGGGGCTGAGTTTTTAACTAGTGACCTTGTTAGTATATAAGCCTGCTCTTTTGATGTGATGCAGTTGGCTGCCAAATTAGCTACAGGAGGCCGGTGACTTTCATTCACTTGTTTGGAATCTTCTACCTCAGAAAATGCACAGAAATGACAAAATAGTCTGTTCCAGTTCAAGCAGCAAGATTTTTCCCTTACTTCACCATTGTTTTATCTGAATAAATTGAATTTGGATCAGAATATTAGATGGAAAGAAACCTTGTAAGGGACTGGACATGACTCTTCATAAGAAGGAAGGAAGATGTACTGTCCTCGCAGGTTGTGTCAGTGAAAAGATGAAGAAAAATGAGCGCCAGTAATCCATCTGAGTGCATGCAGCCCTGCGTCCCAAACATAGCGCACGATGAATGTTGCTTGCTTCGGGAACAGTAAATGCTCCATAACCGTGTTGAGGGTAACTCTTAATGGAGACGCGTTGTAAGACAAACGGCCGTGCGGGCTATGGGTGGAAGATGCGTTCAACAAATACAGCCACAAGCTTTGAACGGCACGCTTCGCTTTGGTGTGCAACTGCGACAGCCAGGAGAGGCTGGAGCCGGGCCTTGCCTTCTCTGGGAAGAGCCCGTGACCCCAAAAGCAACAGCTGTGTTCTGAGAGCACGTGTAGTCTGCGACAGATGAGCCTCTGCGCAACAGGAGCGTTCCTCAGCAAGGGCTCAGGAGGCTGCACAGGTCCACACGTACGTGCGGATGGAATTTGGAAACCTGTATGGACTTGGCCTAGCCGTGTGTTCCTGAGCCCTTACCTAAGGTTGAAATAACGCCGCACGCTTAAACTGGAATGTTAAGAAGTGGGGAAAAGTAACATGTCTCGCTGTGTTTCCTGTAAGGAGCGTTGTTTAACCATCCGAATTAACAAATCAAGCACTTAACTGTCTTGCCACAGGTAGAAGGGCTGTGTGGTACTTTGGAGTTCAGATACCCCTGTGTATGCTGGTTCTTGCATTTCTAGACCCTCTCTTAACTAGGCATTCTCATTGCTCAGTATCTTTATTTTTTCCCTTGTGAACACAAAGGAGTTTTCCTCCTAAAATGAGCCCACAGCTGTGCAACTCGCAGTCCAGTTGCTGATGGCAGATGTCTCTTAGGTGCGGCTGTTCCCAATGTGGGTGTGCTGTGCATTTATGATGGGTGAGTGCTTGTGCTTAACCGGCATCAGAAAATGATTGTCATCTTCCAAAATAAAAGCTGCAGAGGCTGTTACTGTGCTATGCTTGACTTCGCAGTGGACAAGCAATTGTATGGCTCCCTTTACAAAAAACTGCCAAAAAACCCTCAAAAAACCCAAACCAAAAAAAAACCGCCCACCACCAAAAAAACCCCAAACACCTCTAGTTTTCTTCTGGTTTTTCTTCTGGTAATTTTCTCCAGGTTCTGCCTCTAAACTGGCTGACTGAAATGGCAGCAACGTAGGGTACTGAGTTTGTTTCCTTTTGTTCTGTTCTTTAATGTCTGCTAAGAAACTTCTGATGGAAAAAAAACGAGTGGAGATGCACTGGCTAACAGCAACAAACTATTAAAAACACTACAAAGCTAAACTATAGTGTTTCATACCAGCAACACGGCAATGTCACACCTTTAGCAAATGGACTTTAGAGCGCTTGTCTTGAAGAACATACAACCTAGTTAAGCTGAAAAACGGGGCCAAAGACGCTTCAGATCTGGCAGAAACGAGGTTTGGCAGAGGTCTGGAGGAAGGATGTTAGTCACTGGATTTAAAAGGAGTTGCTGCTTTCAGGTCTGCAAAAACAAGCTGAAATCTGTCTTAAGTAGAAAAGGAAGAAACTGGAGAAGAATAATGTCTTGGGATCTAGCAAAAAATTTTGTGGCCTGCAGGAATTGTTAAGCTGTACTTCTAAATGTGAATCCTGTCATCAGTTTTTGGTTGCCTTGTTTAGGCTGTTGTTTCGGGGAGGGAAGACTAAACCAAAAAGGCTGCACCTGTCTGATTTTCTCCATTGCAGTTCAGCTGCAACCTGGTGTGTTTCTTCATCCTCGGAAGGAGACTGTTGGCTTAGCTTTAGCATTGGTATTTTTATTCTCTCGTTCTGCACTGGCAGTGTTTGCAATTGTCTCTTAGTTGTGGCTAAAACAGCGTGACAGCTTTGAGGGAACCCTGTTGTTGTCCATCGAGCAGGGAGTGCGGGCAGGGGCTATGGGTAGAGTTGGTGGGAAAAGCACCTGCCTCTTGCACGCTGTGAAAGCTGGTTCAGCTTCATCTGCTCAGCTTCAGAGCCTGCGTTTTAAAAGGGTCTGAGATGCTTCTCAGGGCTGGGAGTGCGAATCTGGTAACTTCAGCAGCGGATTATTCAGAGTTTAGAAGAATGTGCTAGGGAATGAGTTAAATTGTCAGTACAGCCATGTGCTAAACTCGCCAGAGGGTGTTTCTATATGCAGTGGAAGAACATAGCTGCATATGCCTTGTGGGTTTGCCAGGAATGGTGACTGCTGATACTGTCTAAAGAAAACAAAATCGCCCTTTACCATGAGTTGGGAAGCTATCAAAGAAGCTGCATTTCGTAAGATTTTGAGCTTGGGCTGAAGCTCTTAAATGATTTGTGGTGAAATCCAAAAGAATAGTTTGGCCTGGGAAAGGCAGTGGAATGGAAACCCCTGATCAGATTTGTGCTGGAAATTTATGTGGGGTTTTTTTGAGAGCTTGGGGAAGTTTCATCTTCACATCTGCAGTGGGAATTTCATGGCTATTTTCTAGCCTTGGATCAGCTCCAATAGCAGTGGAAGTAGACGGATCCTTGGCATTTCTATATGCTTGCTGTCAGCTCAATCGCTGTCGCTCCTCTAGTGCAAGCACTCTTGCATAATGTCCCTTAAAATTCTGGGCACTGCTGGCAATTTGCTGTATCCCAGGGCTCCACTCACCACTGCTGAGAGCTGGTAGGAGGGACAGAAAGCTATTTGTGAAGCATCCTCATGGTGTGTCCCCATTTGTGATGCACGGACAGCCTCGCGGGGCAGTGAGATGGGAGGAGAGGTTTATAAGGCATTTTGGTGGTTCGAAGAGCCGAGCTTTATTTGTGCGGTCAGCCTGTTTCTTTTCTCCAAAGTATGTGTGTGTTTTAATGTTATGTTTTGTTTGTAAATATTTAACATGTAGAATGTATCCAAGAGAGGTTCAGCCTTTTTTTAAGGATGGAGTGGAAGACTTCTTGCTTCATCTGCAGCTGTGACCCGTCTGCTGGTGCAGAGGTGGCCCTTGCAGAGAAGGATGCTGGGCTGCGCTCGGGTTCCCGCGGGAGGGACTCTGCTCTGGAGCCGTACCAAGTCTTGAATATGTGACGATAGGCAACTGCCTCCTGGCAACTGGAGCTGGGGTTTTGCTGGATTTGTGGAAATGCTCATACTGTTTCTTGAGGTGGTGACAGTAGTGCGAGCAGTTACTGTCTGGGTACGACTTTAAAGCTTAGGAACCCGTCGGCATAATTGGGGTTTGATTGTAGACAGTTGAAGGTGTTTTGATCATTGTACAGTGCTGTAGTAGCTGCCTGATCTCTTGGTATTCAGGATTCAAGGGTGCTTTCCTGAGTAGGACAGAAATAAAAATGAGTCCTCTTCCCCAAGACTAAAAAATGATTTAAAAAAAAAAAAAAAGGCGTTTTACCGATTGCAGATGATTATAATGCAGCTGCTCAATAGTGACATCCTAGCCATGGAAAAATAACATTGGTTCTGTGAGGTACTTTCTAGTCCGTGTAGCGTATTAAAACCCTTCATGCACAGCTGGCACATTTAACTTTGATTACGTTGCTGAAGTGAGTGATCAGAGAGCAGTCTGGATCCCAGTTGCTTGCAGAATTTGAAAATAAGGTTGTTCCAATTCATCTGCAGTCGGTTATTTTGGAAGAGAGACAAACTATCTCGAGTACTTTTAGGGCTGCTAATTAAAGTCTTGTGGCACTCCTCTGAGAGTCTTTCAAGATGGATGGAGGGACTTACCCAAGGTCGTATAGTGTGTCGCTAGCAAAGATGATTATAAAATCCATGCCCTAATTTGGTCTTGTACACTGAATTACTTCCCTGGTGTTGAAAATCCCACCGCAAAACCCCACGCTGGCTGCTGGGCTCTTGTGCGTGTCGGTGGGCTCCTCCCTGCGCTCTCTGACCTGCCAGCCTGCGTCTGGCACGGGGGGAGCATGGGGTGGGGACAGGACAGGCTCCCCACGGCCGGCTTCCACGCGGAGGTGGCTGAAGTGGGTGCCTTTTGCTGGAAGCGTCTTCTGGGGCTGGGAAAAAGTGGGAGCTTGGGAAGAGGGAGGTGGGTAGGCGGTAGAGAAGTC
>KL265973.1:0-30857 GCA_000699545.1 Podiceps cristatus | reverse complement strand
GAACGAATTCCTTGTTTTGCTTTCCCTTTGTAGGCAGCTTCTGCTTTACCTATTAAACTGTCTTTATCTCAGCCTATGAGTTTTCTCACTTTTACCCTTCCAATCATCTCCCCCATCCCACCAGGGGGGGAGTGAGTGAGCGGCTATGTGGGGCTTAGTTACTGGCCAGGATTAAATCACAACAGTCTGTTACAGATATGGTATATTCTGTAGTAATATACAGCTGACTGGAAGACGGAGCCAAAAGAGTTGCATGAGGTTTAACAAAGATAAATGTGAAGTCCTATACCTGGGACAGAATAATCCCCAAATGGAATTATCAGGCTGACTGCCTGGGAGCAGCTCTGCTCAAAAGGCCCTCGAGGTCCTGGGTGACAGCAAACAAACATCATGAATCAGCTGGGAGCCCAGGCAAAAGATGTCCTGGGCTGCATCACCAAGAGTACAGCCAACAGACCAAGGGATGTGATTCTCACTCTTTACTCAGCACATGTCAGGCCACACCTTTGGTCCCCCCAGCTCCAAAGAGACACATAAAAACTGGAGAGGGTCCAGGGGAAGACTAACAAAATGAACACGTGGCTGGAGAACTTGACATGTGAAAAAAGGCTGAAGGAGTAGGGTTGTTCAGCCTGGAGAAGAGAGTGCTCAGGCTGATCCAGTCATGGTCTGCTAAAATAAAAGAGGCAGGTAGGCTCTTCACATGGCTGCATGGTGACAGGACAGAGGTAATCAGCACACATTGCTTCAGGGGACATTCAGCCTGGATATAGGAAAGAAAACTTCCATTCATCCAGAGTTATCAGCTCCTGTGGAAGGCAGCATACTCCTCACCGTGTGACAGAAACTCCCCCGGACCAAGCCCTGGCTCTGCCACTGTCCTGCTGGCATTTCCCTTCCTGTGACTCAGTTTTTGATGTCCAGACTATGAGTATGAAAGGAAGACAAACTAAAGTATTAGCTTCCTGGGTGAAGTACTTAGAGATCTAAAGATGAAAAGTACTGTGCTGGAAATAAGTATGGGGTTTGTAATTTATTATTTATTATTAATGAATAACTTACTTATATTAAAATTTGAATATTTCCATCCTCAACAAATATCTATTTAAGAAGCGAGTCAGTAAATTGCTCTAAGTGACATCTATTGTGAATGGTAACAACCACTACACAAACATTTGTCCAGCTCAGTCCCGGATGGTTATTCATTTACACTATTTGTGGGTATAAAGTAGAAGTGATTTGGTCATGACCATGAAACAGCTGGCACCTTTTCCTATCGCTTTGGTTCTACGAGCACTGGGAAACATCACAGAACCTGCAACATATGTGTGAAAATGCCAAATATGTATTTATGGCTCTTTATAGAAAAGCATTAAAAACAGTAACTATGAACTAGAGAGAAGGAAGGCATCAGTATGCTATGGTTTAATAGTTCTGAGAAAAAAAAATTATAATTGTGTCTTAGAGGGTTGAGTTCAATTAAACACTTAGGTGGGGGTGGGGTTTTTTTCATAATTTTGAAACTTTTTGCTTAATTTCGTTTGGCTTAAACATAATAGGGATCTAAGATCCCCAAATGACTATGTCAAGTGAGAGCAGGGAAGAACTGAAGCAGCTGTTGGGCTGCCTAGGGCGAAATAACATCTGTGGAAAAGGTATTTGCAATGTAAATGCCAGCCCATTTTTCTCTACCTACACCCCCTAATTCAAAGCCTAGCAAAAGTTATATAATTCTTCTGCAAGCTTTGCCCATTGAATTTATACTGAAGATTTCATTCTTCAAGTAGATCTGTTTTGAAGGCAAGTTTTGACACTTTACTAAAACATTTTGTCCTTATTTAATGAGTATATTTTTATACTAAGGAAATTGTTTTCTAGTTTTTTGGTACTTTTGATCTTGTTTGTGAATTAGTTGTTTAAAATTTCCTTAATTTCTTCTGAGTTTTGGGCTTACACAGTGTTAGTTCTCTTTGATCATTTCTCCCCAAGAACTTCAGCTTCCATCTAGATTACATTAACAAATCCCATTATAGTCCCATAGATAAACCTCTCTGCTATTTCTTCCAATTGGCTACGAAGTCAGGCAACTTTCCACTTTGTCCTCTGCACATCCTCTGTGCCCTTCAGAGGGGAAGCCCAAATTCAATGGCACAGGTGGAGAACATGCATATTTCAGCTTAGCCTAAAGCCCTGTAGCTCTGCTTATGGCCCTGTATAGAGCACTGGTTTCATTTTTCTAAATAAAAATATGTGATTTTCAGTCCTTTGAAGCTAAGACCTAAAACCCAGTTTCCATACTCTCTGGACTAGTGGTTTAGCCCCCATGAAGTGCAGGAGAGAGAAGGGCTTTCAGGAACACTGAATAAATCTATTTTCCATACATGGTTTTTAGGCATTTAACATGAGTATCTGAATTTCCAGTCTGGTGCAGGGAAGTGTCTGGTAACTCCCAGTGTTGTCACTGTTCATTCCAGATCCACAAAAGGTTCTTTAAAAATATCCTGTAACCCACATGGGACCTCTCCAGTAGTACAGAGGAATCAGCCCAGTGTAGCAGCTTCACTATGGCCACCTTTACCTCTTTTTCGCCCTTTTCTCTGTAGACACTCTCAAGTTTGAGTGTGAGGGGCCATAATAAGTGTTCCCACCTGTCATTGCTCTTGGCTGGGGAAAAGAAAATTTAAGAAAAATTGATGCAAATTTTCAGATCTGAGGTGGCAGGTTGAATAAGTAAATAACAATCATTTCTCCTTCCACTTTGATCTCTGTTAAACAGCAAATAGTAGCACAAAGATAATTACATTTAATAACATCAGACTGATGTGTCTTCGTGAATGGTAATATGCCACTACTTAACAGTCTAGCTATGCCACAGCATTGCAAATACATTGTTATGCCCAATGTCATAAATGCTTTCTATTCTAGTTGATCTTTCCATAACATTTGTTTAATCATGAAGCTACACTTAGCTGAACCTTTTTCAATAGCTGCTTCTAACTGTGGCTATATTTTGTGCTATATAATGTTGATGTTATATGATAAATATAGTTTTGTTATGAAATTTCACAGCAAGAATGATAATTGCTTCTTTTTTTGTGTTTCAGTACAGCAGATCAGTAGTTTTTCTGAGGAATAAAAATCATAATAATTATATCTGTGGATACTATCTGTGAATGCAAAATTCAGTTTAGAGAACAGTGATCTTTTAGAAATTTTGTTTCCAAAATCCCCATTAAAACTATCTTCAAGGGGTATTTCATGTATTTTATATCCTGTTTTGAATGGTCTGGTTCAGATCACAGCTCCCACTATTGGTAAATTAGCCATCCATATAAATATTCCTCTTTGCTTCAAAGTCAAAGGATTGATATCTAATGTGAAAAAATAAGGGTAAATAATAGCAACAGAAGTGTCACTACTTTACAGCAGGTCTATAGCAAAGGAAATATAACAGCAGGTAACAGCGGCTGCTCTAATCTGTACGTTTCTCTAAAAAACTTCCTGCCGGAAGAGTGACAGAAGTAGCTATTCAGAGTGATCCGAGGGAAACGCAGAAGCCCCCACTCCTCCAGCCCCAGCCCTTGCGATGGCACCCGAGGAAGCTGCAGATGCGGCCGGTGCGGGTGCTGCCTTCAGGCACCGCGGCTGGGGCTGCAGGAGTGTCGGTGTGCCGTGGGCACATGGGCTGCCGCCGCTGCCGGGAGCCGTGGGGACCTGCAGAAAAGCAGACACACGGGGAAATCTGCCGGTGGTTCAGAACTGCGGGAGTGCGGCTGAGGAAGAGGGCAAGCGCACAAGCGTCGAACCACCACGTTGGAGGTTTTGTAGCAATGGAGCTCTCTTTCCGTACTAGGATATATGATTCCTGTCTGGAATCATCTGGCTGCTGTTAATTGCACAGATTTATAGGAAACAGAAAAGCAAATATAGAAGTAATAACTATGCTCAGTTCTACACATGAGGAAATGTATGTCACTTCCCTCAGAGTAAATAGGAATCTTTTCCATCCATTTCTTTGCAGCATTCTGAAGACTCCCTGTTTGTTTCTTTTATCCCTGTTTTATCCCTGCTTTATTCTTTTATCTGGGACTCCTTTCCCAGCTATGCTCATATTGCACAGCTCTGGTAGCGTTCACTTTCCTGTAAATCTAAAGTTAATTAGGCAGACTGTTTTAAGCTGCATGTCAGCCCTTCTTTTCCCCTCTTCCACTTTCCTCCGGCATCTTCATTTCCCTGCCTTGCTGCCCGCTACAGCTCACCCGCTGCAGGCCACCGCAGCCCGCTTGCGTACACTGCACCTCTGCTCAGTGCTGTGTGATTTCTCCCTAAAATGTTAACACTTATACCATATATAAAAGCCCAAATTTGTCACATTTAACATCTCAAGCCCTTACTTTCAGCAGCTGCCATTGGCTGTGGCTCCCTGGAAGACAATGTAAGAAAGAATATCAGGTGTTTGTCAAGTCCTTCAAAAAGTAGTATGAAATGCTTAGGTACTATAGGGCTGAAGTACAATATAAGAACCTATACAGACTAAGCAAAGTATGGACACATATTCAGCAGCAGCAGTAGTACCCATTTCATCCTTCACGTACAAGGCCAAGGAACAGATCTACTCTCACACCACCCATGCAGTGAATGTTACAGGTGGTGAAGAGGTGATACACAAGAGTTTCTCACAGAAGACTTGTGTGGTGCTGTTATTACTTTAAATATTTTGGAGGTGGTTACATCTTCGGGCTCAACAGTGCACATTAAAAACCAGTAATTGCATAATATACATTTTAAATATGCTGTAATTTAAAAATAGCCTAGTTATTAGCATATCTAAATTATGCACTTTTACGAACTCTAAGTAGATAACATGAATTTTAATTAGGTCATTTTTTTCCGTAATAAAAGGAAAAATACTTTTAAAAGGATGTAACTTTTTACTAATTTGTTTCCTTCATTCTGACTTCTCCACTAAATAACGAACTAGATTAGGAAAATGCTTTTTTACATATTTACCCAAGAGACCTGAATGGCTCAATAGGAACTGCTTGTTCTTTCAAAGAATAGCCAAGTCAAGTTAATTAAGTTTCAGGCTGAACTTGCTTGTCCAGGTCAAGTCCAGATGAATTTCTTCTCAGAAGAGAAAGTTCATTACCTCCACTCATTCATCAATAATTTCCCATAAATATCGTTACTTACACAATGACATTATGCTGTTCTTTAAAAGTGCTATGAAGAATATGAGAGCTGAGAGTCCACGCGTCATTCAGCAACAGATAATACATCAAGAAAATTAGCAGCTATGCACAGGGTCCACCTGACTGGTCCCACTGCTTGATCTGGTCTGACCCAGCTCCGTGCTGATTGTGAAAAGAACCCTAGATAGTATCTCATCAGTTGCCTCCATGATGCAAGTGGGTAGAGTGGAGAACGGCCTCTGCGAGGCTGAAAGGAAATAAGCAGTGACTCAAGCTCTGATCTCACACTAGGTGAGAGAAACATCATTTAGCATGGATGCTCTTCCACCTCTTTTGATTCCCTCCTGGGAAATCATAATTATTGGAACACCTGACTACCATGTTCCCAAAAAATAATCTTTCAGAAGCAGGTTAAATACACAGCATACGACAGTTCAAAGACTCATGTGCCAGGGTGCAAATAGCTCCAAAATGTCTATGCCTAAACTCTGAAATATTTCCATTCATGTCTGTGCCAGGCTAAGTCCAGACTACCAATTCCTGTAACATCCTTTCCTCTCCCCTCCTTACGCCCCGGGAAGAAAGCTCACCGTGTTAGCCAGAGGGAGTTCATCTGGGAAGGGTACAGCTGGACGAGATGACGTCCGGGTCTCCAAGTAATACCACAGCACAAACCCGCAGCCCAGTGTGGCCAATTGTCTTTAATGTTTAAAGGTACTATGTTTAAAGGTTTTTTGAACAAGGCTGCTTAAATTTGTTGAGAAGTACTGCTAAGAGGCAAAATCATTCTCTGCCTTCAGACTAACTTGCTAAAAGGCAAATTCACAAGAATTCACAACTGGGCTAAGGTAATGAAGCATCCGTTCCTGCAAACTCTCACTTCATATAACATAAAGTGAGTTATTATACTTGGAATGAGGATGAACAACTTGAGAAAGATAAAAATAGTAAACTTAATGATCAGAATAGCATTGGAGGTTTTGAAGAATTAGTCCTATGACAGAGGGACTTCCAGAACACTGCCTCTTGTTTTACCACTTCTGATTTCTGAGCAACATATTGGTATCCTTCTGCATCATTACTGTGATATAAATATCTCTTGAGTCAACCTGTGAGATTATCTGCTGTGAGGACATATGTCATTTAGTGCAGCAGCTGCAAGTGTGAATGTTTTGACCAGACTTAAGCAAAAACAAAACAAAACAAAACAAAACAAAATGACACTTTGGAATTTGCCTTTACTATTTAAATTCAGCACCTGGGACAATATTCCATGTCAATGGTAAAGCCCCTATTATCTCCTATCATGAAGAATCAAAGTGTTAAATTGTAGAAATTGTGTTAACGGTAGGGTAGAAAAAGTGCCACGTATTAGGATGTGGTCAGCGTGGGCTATACTAGGCAATACATCTCTGTCTAAGTCTGACACTGTAGAGTCTTATCTTTTCAAAGTCTAAAATTCATAATACTCAAGTCATTTCTGGTTAGAGAATTAGTTCCATTGGTGATTAAATGTGGTCTGAAAAATATTGCAGGAGAGTACAGCACACTGAGCAGGACAACGGTAAAAAACTGTCTATGAAGACCAAATATTTTTAGATCATATTATTGTTTTCTGATGTGTGAATCAAAAATACCATCCTTCTAATCTGACACTACTGCTAACCCCATCTCTGCATGGAGTCTCTCCGAGCTCATTTTTATAGATTTTTCACACCAGAAAAGATTGACCCATTCGTGCAGGCCAATAAACATAACTTCTTACACCATAATCAGATGTCATTAAAGAACCTCTGTTCATTATGATTACATTGCCTAGTCTGAGCATCTAAACATTTCTAGATAAGATCTTTAGACATTCCTATAATGTTTAAAATAAAGTTAGTAAATATTTTTATGCAATTAAAATGGGATGAGATAAGAATTAATCTTTGATTACTAGGTAGAAGGAAGAAATGCAATTGGATGAAGTCACAATTCTACAGAAAATATTACCCTTAAACTATAGATATTTCTAACAGGACTTGTGTCCTCAAACATCTACCAATGCATCCAGTTCTCAGAGAGTAACCAGTTATTGCCATACAACATAGGTAATTTGACAAAACACACTGGAGAAGGTGTATGGCCAGTTAGAACAGTCTTTTCACCTCTTAGTCATGCAGTCAAATCTCAGTCATAAACTGCTGGAAAACTTCAATGGTGATACTACTTTCAATTTAATAAATTACTAGACTCATTAGCAAAATTTGCCATTGATCTTCTCGCTCACCTGTGTTGGTATGCTTTCATTTACTACATCCTCATCTGAGCACTGTTTTATTTTTGGCTTGATCCAAGGTCCCATGGATTTCTGGCTGAGGTTCTTAAAGCAGTTCCATCAGGAAAGACTGCAGAGCTAGGATATCAGAATTGGGCCACAGAAAGAATAGCAATGAAATTAGAAGAACTACGGATAAAAGTAACCCCTTAGAAATTAAAATATTAGAGCTATGGTCTCAGCCTGTAATCTCTTTACAGATAGTTGTAAGAAATTTTTTCTACAAATTGGTAATGTGATATGTTATGCTATAGGATGTCTGTTCACCATGTTCCTTGATGGGTACTATTTTTAAAAGGTGATGGCACATGTTGTACAAGGACCACCCTGAGCAGCAAGCAGGAGCTGGCAGCAGGTGAGGCTCATGCTTAGAAAAGCCATCTGTTCCTGTAACCTGCACCAGCACTCACCAAGCAGCTTCCTTCCGACTCTGCAGGCAAAAGCCTGTGAGGTCCAGTCCTTCACCAGCACATCTCTCCATGGAGAAGCTGTGAATGCCTTACCACCCACTTGCTTAGTGCTATTAGATTGCTCGCCAGTGTTTCATTGTTCTTTTAGTTCTCTGAAGGATGAAAACAGACTAAAGGTGGTTTAGTTCAGGAAGGAAAAATCTGTTAGTGAAAAACTGATGCAACTTCATTGAAATAAGTTAATTTATTGATATTGATATGAATTCTTTACTCAAGAAGTAACTTTCATTAAGGATTCATTTCAAGAGAGCTGCGGAATACAAATGAGGTGGTGAGAAAGGATAACGAACATTCGTGCCGTCTCTGATATCAGAATGATGTAAGAGATCATACCTACATGTCAGGTCATATTTTGGAAAATGTGAGTTGCTGAGTAGTTTTCATCTATTATTCACCAGTAATGACAATTGGATACGACAGTCATAAGTATCTTAATTGAAACTAATTACTTAAACTCAAGAATGTTTGAAGAACCCATGTTCACTAATTATCAAGACCATTGAAGATAAAAGGAGTCCTGTACATGACTAATTCTTTTAAGAAGGTATTTCTAATTAAATTTGATTCATGGACTAATTAGCAA
This sequence comes from Podiceps cristatus, assembly GCA_000699545.1. Classification (NCBI taxonomy): domain Eukaryota; kingdom Metazoa; phylum Chordata; class Aves; order Podicipediformes; family Podicipedidae; genus Podiceps; species Podiceps cristatus. The sequence continues at coordinate 22,292 of KL265973.1, read as the reverse complement.
ACATACTTATGCAATCTATAAAAATCTATTGTGTGTTCGAAGAATAAGAGTAGTAATTTGGAGGATGTTACTGCACTCTACACGGATAGCAAAGACATTGAATCCTGCTCTAGGATCAAAAATCAGAGCAACCCTGTATATGGAGAAGCAAAGTCACCATAATAATAAGCACATCACAGAGATTACATAACATTTGTTTAACAGGCATTTGGACAATGCCCTTAATAGAAACGTTTATCCTTTTCATAGAAAGGTCTGCGTTGGAAGGGACCCCAAGGATCATAGAGTTCCAACCCCCCTGCCACAGGCAGGGACACCAACCTCCAGGCCTGGAGCTACACAAGGGTAATAACATACTTTAACTTGGTCAGCCCTGAATTGGTCAAGCAGTTGGACTAAATGATTGTTGTAGGTCCCTTCCAACTGAAACAGTCTAGTCTAGTCTGGTCTATCAGATAAATAGACATGGGTCTAGACAATCCAACAGTATTACCGTCACTGGAACACAGCAAAGTTGTCATGTCATATGGTTCGATCACTTTGGAGCCCTGGAGCTGGTGGTGTCTTTATCCATTCTTTTTATTTACTTTTTTTTTTTTTTTTCCCCCTGCCAAAAGCACATGAAATCTCCATGGTTACATCATATTCCTGCCTCCGTGCTGTATCACAAATGTCAGGCAGGAAATCTGAAGTTTATCAAGGACAGTAGTTAAAGCCAAAACGTAAAAATCGGATTGTGTCATACATGCATGAAGCACAGAAAGCTATGTCATATAACTTTAAAGAGTGTAATATTTACAACTTGGAAAAGAGGTCTTAGAGTCATCAGTGACAGGTCTCAGAAATCATTGGATCTGTGTGCAGCAACGGCTGAAGTCAGACAACACAGCAGTGAGCAACACAAGGAAGGGTATTTGAGATGGAAACAGATACTGTATAAAAGTTTTGGACATCCCTGTCCTGATTATGGTGTGTAGTTCTGGTTTCTCCATCTCAAGAAAGACAGAGTGGAGATAATGGAACTACAAAGAAGGGTCTCTAAAATGATTAAGAGGATGAAGAAGCTGCCTTCATCATTTCAGAAAAGAAATGCTGAAACCAGTTTGGCAAGGGGAAGACTGGAGGGTGATATGGTCAGTATTTACAAAAACCCTGAATAGTAGAATAATTTAGGCTGGAAGATATACTACGTAGCAGACCTCAGGAGGTCATCATCTGACTTCAGGAGGTCATCTAATCCTACCTCCTACTCAAAGCAAGGTAACTTCAAATTTACAATGTTATAGATTAGGAGAGTGTGGAACTGGCGTTCTCCAAGTCCAGTAATATTACAAATAGGGAGAATGGAAACTGATTTTCAGTAAGTTTAAAACAGATGAAAGAAATAGATAGCGAGTAATGAGAACTCCTGTTAAGATGTGTTATGGAGGGTGATAATTTAATCATGTTTAAAAAGCTGTTAGACAAATTCAAGGACAATAGGTGCATAGTCAGATTCCAAAAGCAATATGCAGGGATGGACCCTGTAACATCTCTGATCTAATTCTGGGAGACAGCTGGGGCGGCGGCCTGCAGAGAGTGGGGATGCTCACGCTCTCTTCCAAATAGCATCTCTAACAGCCACTCTTGGGAACAGGATAGATGGAGCACTGGAATCACATTATAGGTAATTCCTTATGTTCCTATGCTCTCTTGAACAGCTGAACAGCTCTGCTGAAGAGCTTATGTGCAAAACTGAGTCAGAACCTTTTTTTTTTTTTTTTTTTTTTGCCTGCTGTGCCCTATATATGTCTGAATCACTATTTATCCTAGAGCTTTAGAAACAGAACAGGCTCACATGGAACTGTATGGTCATAGGGCCATGTCCTTTCCCTGCATTGTTCAGGGCACGAAAAACCGTGAGGCTGAGATGACGTAACACTGCGCTCTCAGCGTCTCCCTGTCTTATGTAAGTTATGAAAGGACAGCGGATTCATCCCAGCCTTGCAATTTCTGCTCTTATATTCTGCAGATTCTAATCCTAAATGAAAACTGAGTAAGTCTCCTGCAAGGATTGCCATTTCCTGTTATTTCCAAAATAGTATCTTGAAAATTAGTTTCTCAGTGGATTCAGTGAATATTTCTTAATACTGTGAGATCTGGTAATTTCAATTTACATATATAAACCAGATCTGCTTCTTTTGAATACAACCTAGTCCACATTTCAACTGCCTTTTGGAAATGCATCAACTTGCATCTTGATCGATAAGATTAAAGAGCCCATTTCTTGCCTTCTTGCAGAAAAAGATTTTAAAAGCTGTGATAAATGTTCCATGTCTCAAACTAAAAATGATATCTCTCCTATGTGTGGATAAACAATTTCCTAAGCAACTCACAAAAAATATTACATACAGCAATATTACTGCAGGCTTTTAATTTCTTTGGACTTTCATGCTTGCTTTCTGTTAAGCAGTGAAAACTTATTTCAATTACATATGAGGAAAAAACAATTAAAGGATAAATCTTGCAGAAATTCTCAATACTGCAATAGAATTTTTCATGTAGTTTTTTCTCAAATTGTGTTAGATGAGTTAAAGTCCACAGTGCTTCATGGGTGTCAGACAGTAAGTCTTAGTATCTTATGAATATAATTAATGCAGTTAAACTAGATATCTAATCGCTAATAAATATTTTTATGCTGAAAAGCTAAGTTGAATTGCTGGCTGATAGAACAGTGCTTGTGTATTTGACTAGGGGAAATTATACCCATTGCTTAGCAGTCTCTTGATGTTTATCTTCAAAGGCAAAGCTGGACACACGCTCTTCAGCACATGAAATATACGGGCATTCCCTGAACGGTAGGATCTCTCCCTTTTCTCTCCTTCACTTGTTCCGCCGGTCTCACTGGAGGACAGAAGCCCGTTCCCATTGCTTATATTAGTTTACATTGGGTTGCCAGTGACCTACTTTTAACAGATGGAGAGAGAACAGCCCATCCTTATCCTGGTGGTTATTGTACTTCTCTCTGAAATCAGCACTTTGCATTTGAATCCTGCAAATTGCCTGTCTCAGGCCTAAACCAGAGGTCTCCCATGGCGGTAAGTGCTCTCAGCAGCAGGCTGCACAACCCCTGGGTGGCCGTCACCACCTCACAGGTAGCTGTGGAAGTTCAAACTGTGAATCCCACTTACACACAAGGACGTGCTGCCGGGCGGCTGGGCCGTGCCCGAGCCTGGCAGACAGCTGGGTGCCTGGCCACAGCCCTCGTCCTGCAAGACCTCTCGGCCGTTTAGCTTCGGTACCTGCCTCAGCAGTAGGAATTCTGCTCCCAGAGCTCTTAGCTGTCAAGTCTGCAATCTTTGCTGCAATAACACATCTCTTTCGGAATATAGCCCATGGGCTTGTTGGCTTAAGTTCCTCTCTAAAAGAAGGGAACACTTAGGGAAACAGCATTAAAGATAGGGAGAAATGCAGCCATTCTGGTCCATACTTGCATGGTTCTGTACATCCTTAAGATGGCTAGACTACCTGTCCATTCCTTTTTTGTCCAAAGGAGCTAACCTACCAAAAACCCCCTCAGTCCACCTAAGCAGTGAGGCATAATCAGCCGCCTCAGTGAAAGAAAGAGGAGCCCGCTTTCTGCGGGAAGGCTTGTCACAGACTGAGCAAGAGGATGTGCTTTCCTCCGTGCTAAGCCAGCCTCTCCAGCACGCTTTTAGCAAGCCCTGTGCTGCTGAAGGTGCCCCCTGGAATTCTGTCATGGTTTAAATCCTATTTCACATGCTGCTCAGTGATAGTCTTTTTGGGTCAGCATAATGCTGTGGGGTTGGTTGGTTGGTTGGGTTGGTTTTTTTTTTCCCCTATGATATCTGTGTTTTGAGTCCTCTTTTTATTCTTTTGGCTCAGCCTTACAAAGCCATAGTGTGCACTTTTATAGCTATGCAGATCTGACTTGATCTAATCTCCTCTCCTGTCTCCTACCCTGCATTTCCTACTTGGACCAACTGTTCTTATTCAGTAATGTATATCCTACAGCTCTGCAAAGCACAAGCTGAACAAAACCGAAGTAGTAGCTGCAAGACAGTGCAGCTGTTCGGTGAGTGATGCTTATATGGTGTTCTTCTTCTGACCCTCTTTACCATCTACCTAGGACTTGAGGAAAAATGATAAATCTTCTCATAACTTGCTAAAACTGCCACCTGAGAACTGGCTGACATTTATTGGTTTGTTTTTTTAATGTTCCAGTGGAAAAAGGGGACATATTGTGGCCGACTCTGGCTGTGATCCCCTTTGATTTTTGCTCTTTTTGATCTCTGTCCCAACACAAAAGGTCACTCATTAAATATCAGAATTACTGAAGCTTTTTCTTCTCTCAAGATAGGCAGAAATGTATGCATTTAAGGACCCTGCAGTTTTTACCGTATCATGGATGGATTTTAATCTAGAAGCTCTGTTTGGACTCCTGGTATTTCTAGTCAGTAACTACTTGCTCTGCAAACATTTCTGTGAATTACCGTGGAAACAATTCTAGCATTTGGTACCAACTAATGTGAGGATAAAGAACACCAATCTCTGATTTTAAGGACAGCTCTCAGGCAAAGTCCTGAGATGGCTCTTACTTACTGGACTGCCTGGAACAGCCAAGGAAGCTATGCAGCAGGATTATCACCTTCCTTAGGTTTTAGCTAGTTCACATAACGGATTTAAAACTAAAATAAAAGCAGCCTTTTCTCCTTCCTCCCGCATGCCACAGCTTTACTTCCCTGCAGGCACAGCCAGCTGAGGTGTCGGAGCTCTGCAGAGCTCTGGGAGCCCCAGCAGCCTCCCACGCTCCGCAAGACGTGTGCCTCCAGAGGCCGAGCCAGCCTGCATTAACCCTCCCGCGCATCCGCCGTGCCTCTTTCTCCCACTGACTGGAGAGGGAGAGAAGATGACTACAAACTAGGCCCCTAAGGGCCTAAAATAAAGCGAAGGAAATCCGTGCCTTAGAGTTCAGAAAGATTTTTCAAGGAACTCTTGAACTCAGCCTTAATTTGCAATTCAGGGGCTACATTCATTTGCAAGTGTGTGACTAAAGTTTACTTGGCAGATCATTCTACTTGAACAACCTACATTTCATAGCAGACCTAAGGTAAGGAAGAAACCTTTCCTCTGCACAGTCTGTCTTTTAGGAAACAAACAAACAAACAAACAAACCCCAAACAAAACAAAACAAACCTCTTTTTAAAAGGAGTTTGTAAAAACATAAAATGTTTATTGATATGTTGAAAAATGAACAGCATGTTTGTTGCATTAGCCACAAGAATGGTGTTAGAAATCATTCTCAAAAGTTAGCCACAGAGCAGACGATGAGAGGTAACATGAAAAAAATGGTGAAGCAAGCCCAGTTGCTACTTTTATATTGCTCCCTTAAGGCCCAGCCATTGATGGCTTAGATACAAAACAGCCTCTGCAAATGTGTTTCTCAGAATTTTAAAATAAATAAGAGCTTCTGCACTTGGGCAGGCTACGAATTCTGCTTATGGAAACTTCACCTGATTTTAAAGCCTTTCTGAATTATCACTGGATTTTCTTTCATGACCGAAGCCATATGTTAAAGAGGTAAAAACTGGCTATTCCTGGTCTCTGCCACACTGAGCTCCTGCCACTCTGAGCAGGTGGATTGCCTCCAAGGATGTCAATGCCCACTGGTATAGCTTATAACACAGCTGACAGCAGCCCAAAGGCTGCAGCGAATTACTATAGGTCTCAGAGGCGATGTATAACCACTTAGACTGAGAAAGACGCATTTTTCTGCAGCATGGAGTGTGTATGAGAGACTCTGTGCCTCCACCTGCTAAAAACCGACTCTGGGGGTGGGCAGGGAGGAGGACGGAGAAGAGGAAGGTGCTTCCCCAAACTGTCCCTTAGCTTTGCTGCAAAAGATCATGAGAAGAGAATTCTTTGCTGTGAAACAACTGGGTAACAAGAATCTTATTCTTTGTTCAGTGGAGTGAAATTTAGGAGCCCAGAGGCAAATGAGAAAGATAACAGCTGTCTTCTTCAGAAGCTTCAATTTCTGTAACCAGAAAAAAGCACAACTCTCTAGCATGAGGAGCCAGGACATTCAACCAGCAGAGCTTTGAAGAGATTTGCTGTTCTCTTTAAGTGAATGCACCAAAAATACCAAGAGAGCTTTGAATTGCTAGATCATGATTTATGACTTTTTAAAGAGAGAAAATCAAAGTGGGACAGACTAAAATTAAAAAAAAAAAAAAAAAAAAAAAAAAAGTTTGAAAATACATCTCTTCCCTGCCTGATATGTCCTTGAAAGTTGTGTCTGTTTCTCCAGTCTAGCAATTTTTGGAGGATATTTTGGGTCTAGCAATTTTTTGAGGCTTCCTGAGCTGCAAAAATTTGATGCAGTCCCTTCTGCAGCCTTTGGAAAATCCTTTTGGTCTAGCTATGGCCACTCCCAGATCTTCTCAGAAGTTTCCTGGTCTCTGTGCTTCTGTCTATTTTCTCCTACAGCCCACCCCACCCTCCTATCCCACGCTGAACATCAAAAGTTATTTGTTCCCTCTGCAGAGCAGCGATCCAAACCCTTGCTCAGCAAGGACAACCCTGACACTGCAAAAGCTGGCAATCTGTTCCCAGTTTTTCTCAGGATCTCTGTCTCCTCACCTCATACTCCACAAGCTTTTCCAGGATCATTCCACCCAATCAAAATGCACATGCAGCAAAGAGAGATTTCCAAAGTCTTTGGATCTTACATGGTGTGAAATGTAATCTTTAAGTGCTTTTTCCTTCCCACTGACTATAGAGGGAGACACAGATAACTACACTTCTATCCTAAGTAGTGCATTGCTGTGTCTAACATTAGGTGAGATTAATTTGGGCTATATTACTTAAATATTCCATAAATACATCTCAGCATGAACATTAGTTGCATTCTGTGCCACATTGACTACCCATCCTTTAACCAGCTATTTTCAGAGTTGGGGAGATCCTTCTGGATACATTTATTCTCTCAGAGGTTTAAGTACAGGCCTGACATAACATATCTGTTCCTTTTTTTTTGCAGCATATGGCTTTGATTTGCACATCGTACACATATCTTTGAGAAATCCTCGCTAAGACTGAATGCTGAGGTGTGAGGAATGTGGTAATTTAAGGGCACATATGCAAGAATAGCAAACTGTGGTGGCACCCATCACTTTTCCTTTTGACCCCTGCTACAAGAGTTTGTCCTCAGACCATGCAGAAGTACTGTTGAATGTTCACTACACAGATAACATTACAGCACCATCAGAAACATAAGTATTTACTTTGGGCTGATGGGTACTGTTAGTGATAAAAATCGTGTCTAACTCCTCACCAAGTAAATTCACTTTCCCTCAGGAACAAGGTGTATTTTAGACTAGAGTCCAATGTTATCAGAGGATTCTCCAGTAAGGCCGGCTTTTTTATGTCAGTAGAATGCATCTGTAGGATAATCAGGATTAGGCTCAAAAGGTTAAGTTCAACAAGAGTTTTAGGCATATATCTGACACAGAAAAAAAAATGTGCTTCCAACATTTATACTGCAGTGTAATCTTCCACTTGCAACTTCCTCAAGTCCTCCCAGTGCCTATGTCTCTGCTATAACCATAGAAATGGTTAATCCTCATTCTGGATTCTCCCTGTCCTATTCCCCTGTGACTCCAGGTCAACTGGGTTTTATAATACTCCTCAGACTAAACTTTCTGCAAAAGATCATGATGATTGACCTTCCAGGATCACATCTGTGTCCATTTACCCAATTGCCAGAGCACTTACCTGGCAGGTAGGTTTTTATTCCTTTCCTCCCTGCTGGTTTCAAAGCAAGACTTGGTCACACATGCCAGAACAGGTTTCTAATTCTCCAAAATCTTGGGGTTTCTTTCTGAGAAAATTACCCCGCATCTTTCATTTTGACGTAATTTGACATTATTTCACTTAATTTCTTTAATTACTGATAAAGCTAGAGAGAAAGGTCAACTATTTAGGCTCTTGGTCTAGAAGTAGTATGAAAACTGAGAAAAAAGAATCACATTCAAGGGATTAATTAAATATCCAAAGCAGAGCAATTTCCATAGAGTTATTGAGTGCTGTGCATCCCTGCACTTACAGCACCTCCTTGCATATACTCTTTTCAGCTTTCCAGAAAGTCTGGTCATAATATGCAGAGGTCTCTTATCGTCCCCCACGCGCTCCCTAACCGCTAGCTGCGTACAGATTTTGCTTGGTGGAAGGCTGGTTTTGTGGGTTTTGTTGCGTTGGTTTGGGGTTTTTTCCTGCTTTGAACATTGAACTCCAGAAGATTTTTAAACAGCAGCATTAAGGAATTCTGGCAAATTTTCACTCATTTTGTTGCTCTTATTTTGCCTAGGCCTTTTCCCTGTAGATAGCAGACATTGGATGCTATACATCAAGTTTCCACAGAGCAAGACACCCAAGAGTTAAGCATTTCAGAACTGAGCTTTGTAATGCTGAAGTTCCTTCGCAGATTTATCTTCAGGCGTACTGTGAACTTGAGTCCCCTATAGCCTTTTATAAAAGGCTGTAAAGGAAATGCAGTTTGTGAGATTCTGATAAACAAGAAAAGCTGTGTACTAAAATCTGAGCTGAAATGTGAGCCTCTGGGAACACCATTAAAGAATAAATCTAAGACAAACCCCAGACAGTTCTCTAATATTAAGACATACGTTCCCTTAACACAACTAGAACTTCTTTTTCAAAATTCTGAATGTGTTTTCTCTTGGTCATGGTCTTCTGTAACACCTGAGAAACCAATACCACAAAAATCAGGTGGTCTCTGATGAGCTAGAAATGTATAGATACCAGTACTCTGTTCATGCCTTTAAATGCACCTCCTCTAACAACTCTTTGGAGATAATAAACAAAAAGAATTTCCAGCAAGCTCTGTGATCAGATATAACAGATGGGAGTGCATAACAATTTTAGCTGACGCTACACAAAAGCACTGCTCCCTGCTTCTTCTGAGCGAGGAGTCCATGCTGCCGTGCAGCTTTGCTGATTTGGCTTCCAGGTGGAAGTGAGGAAATGTTCCTTCTTCAGAAGAAATCCCAGCTGCTATCATTTCAAAACAAAACACTCATTAGTAAGCAGGTTCAGAAAATCTCTTTGCACCGAGTTTTGGTGACTTTCCAAAACATACTCCCAAAATTTCAAGCATTTCCTTGTTTGACTGCTCTGAACAAAACAGCAATACATTTTACAGCAAAGACAGCACTGGACAGACAGACAATCCACAAGCCAGTGTACAGCCAAAATGGCTTTTCTAAGCGTTTAGCCTCTGTGTTGCTACAGCTTGATGCAGATGTCCCTCTGGCCCCCCTCAGTTTTATCAGCGGGACGGCTCGTGGGCAGCACGCTGTTCAGATACAGAGGAGAGGCAGAGAGAGGGGTCACGATCTGGAGGCTTCCCCTACTCTGCCTGTGCGCTCGTTCATCTCCGTGCAAAACTCTATCCTGTCAATAAGTTTTCCTATAAAAGAGAAGAATCAAACTAAATTCTTTCCAGCTTGCTTCCCACCTTCCATTTTCTCGGATCCTAGATTTCTTCATTTTTTTGAGAACATCAAGAATGATTGATGTTTCATTCAAGTTATACCTCACTTTTTCATGCATTAAAAGCTATACTTTAGGACTTGGAAGAAAATATTTTGAACTAAAATAGAGGACTCAAAGTGAGTATTCCTGTGCTTATTTCTTCTCCCCTTTCCTTTGATGTGATCCAGGAATAACTCAAGGGGAATGGAGTTGCGTTTTACCAAAGTTAGCATAAAAAAGGTCAGAGTCAGAAGGTCTGAAATGAATATATTGGTGCTTAATGTAGCTAGCAGAAAATGTTCAATGGATTCAGGTTATTATAGCAGAAAGGCTTGTGATGACTGTAGACTGTAACAGAGAAGCTATCAGAAGTTTGTGCCATATGCTTTTAAAGTGTCAGTCCTTTCTTAGCCTCTACTTCTGTTCCAACAGCTTCTCCAATCACACAAGTGTCCTTCTGATCACCACACACTTGGTAGTCAAATAGATACAATTATGTACACAAATTCTGGAGTCAAACTCTGTGCCGCAAGTGGGATGTTCTGGTAATAACATCAGATGTGAGAAAATACAGCACAGCCACGAGGCTAGAGGGACACAGCAGGCTTCAAACCCTTTGGAACAAAACAAACTGTATTATTTCCACGAGCTGAACCTAAATAAAATAACTCTTAATGGAAGAATTATTTCCCTATATCTCAAATTTATAAGTTGAAAACATATTTTCTTTAACAAAAGTCTGCCTCTTCAGATTTTTGCTGTCATACATACATGAGATCAAAGGCAGAAGCTGACCTTTAGATATTGACCGAGGTGACAGTGTAGGAATGGGCTGTGAAGAGACATTAATGAGGATCTTCATTATTTCTTCTGCTACACAGGGTAGGTCAGGCGTGCAAAAATCATTCTACAAAATGTTGCTTACTGATGACATTGAACAAGCTCATACATAACAAAGATAATTCTCATAACCCAGATGAAGCTTTTACTAATGGCTACTATAAAGACCTTAAGGGTTTCGTGGTGGTTTTTGGTTTTTTTTTCCTCACCAGGTAACGTCTCTTGAGAGAGAATAAACAAGAATTCAGTTACTAGTTACCTAGTACCAGTTACCTAGCTGGGATTGAGTTCTTAGTTACAGTGAATTTTCTTCACATTGCTGCAATAAGGTGGGGGTATCATACCTGCCTTAGGTCCCTTCATACAGCCAGAGGTATTAAATGCACCACAGAGTGAATGTGACTCCAGCCTTTATCTTTTAATCAGTGCATTCCTTCTCACAGAACCGAGGTATTTAAGACAACTCTGACACACTTTGCTATGTTCGCCTCTTCAAGTGCCCTCCTTTTCCCTTTCACCCGTAAAGTTCCCAAACACACTATAAATACCTGCTGCCTTTTTTCTTTCTGTTTGTCCTGGTTTGACTGGGATAGAGTTATTTTTCTTCCTAGTAGCTGGTAGAGGGCTGTGTTTTGGATTTAGGATGAGAATAATGTTGATAACATTATTCATGTTGTTGTTTTAGTTGTTGCTGAGCAGAGCATATACTAAAAACTCAATGGGTTTTCAGCTTCTCATGCCCTGCTAGCGAGGAGGCTGGAGGTGCACAAGAGGCTGGGAGGGGGCACAGCCAGGACAGCTGACCCAGACTGGCCAAAGGGATATTCCATACCATATGGCATCATGCTCAGCATCTAAACTGGGGGCAGTTGGCCAGGGAGCATCACTGCTCGGGGATGGGCTGGGTATTGGTCAGCAGGTGGTGAACAATTGCATTGTGCATCACTTGTTTTGTAAATTCTTTTATCATTACCATTATTATTATTATTCTCTCTTCCTTTGCTATCCTATTAAACTGTCTTATCTCAACCCACAAGTTTGTTTTTGGGATTTTTTTTTTTCCAGTTCTCTCCCCCATCCCACTGGGAGGCAAGGGGTGAGTGAGTGTCTGCGCCGTGCTTGGTTGCTGACTGGGGTTAAACCACAACACTGTTTCATCCCAGTGTCTCCCCAATTCATCTTATTCCAATAACATTTAAATCAAATTATTGTTGTCAATAGAAGCTGCCTAAGTATCTTATTCTGAGGGAAAGTATGAGGTAGGTGTCTAAGCTTCCATTATAGACAATGAATTGAATTAGTACAGTCAGTGGAGCCTAGAGAGAAATTCAGCTGACAAGAAGCTTAATTCAGTTGACTAAAATGTAGTATTGAGTGCTATTTTAGATGCTCTAAGGAACCTGATACGCATTGTCATTAAGTTGTCAGATACGACAAAGTATCTACAAGACATCACTTTTATGCTTGAGCGGTAAATGAAGATCAGGTAATATATCATAGACCATCTCAGATAGCCCTAGATGCCAACATCTAGGCACCTGTCTCCTGCCCTGGGTGTCTGTTTCACAGTGAAATACATTCTTTAAGCCATATTTGTAATCATGTTGCAGGTTTTTTGTTTTCTTTTAGAAAAAAAAATGGTATATCTCTGTCATCCTTATTTAATTTCTGTCTTACATTAGCAACATCAAGAGTTGACTGAAGGGGGAAGGAAGAAAATACTTTGTCAGGAAAAAAAATAGATATAATTGTCTTGTATCAGTTATTCAGCAGAAGATGAAGGAGAAAAGCTTAATGTCAGAGGTCAAATGCAAACTCTGGGCAGATCTATTCTGACTAACATAGGAGCATGGAGCACAGAACCAGTCTACATCTCTTCTGCTAAACAAAGCTGCGCCAGGACACGTTCCCTGGTCCTTTACCTTACTGGTATAGCATGATCGTACCCGTACATTATCTTACCATTTAACTACATTCAAACTGTGGAGAATAGTTCCTTCCCTGTGTTACTTCCCAAATGGTGCCTAAAACTGTGGGACTTGCTAGTTGCCTGAGTGTCAAAATCAATCAGACATCAAGAGTTTAAATGTGGTCAAGTTCCTTTGTTTAACTGAATAGTGCTGACATCCAAGGCATAAAAGGAACATTCAGAGATGACAAAGGCATTGCAATGAATTTTTTGCATCAGTCTTTGCTGTAGAAGAAATTGGATTCCCACGTGAGAAGCCTTGTGGGGGACAAAGTGAATTTCTGTGAAACTGAAAGAATGGTGGGGTATGGTACAAGTAGACCAAATGTTCTCCAATAATTCACCAAAACCAGAGAGAATTCATCAAAGTATTCAAAAAGATCTGAAGGATGGAACAGCTGAACTAGTATCAGCAGTGTGTAACCTCTCACCTAAAACTTCCCTGACACCTGAAGAATGGAGGCAAGCAAACATGATGCCAATCTTCTGAAGAAATTTCTGGGAAAGTCAGGAGAACTACAGGCATATAAGATGAGAGCTGAACAAGACAAAGCAATAGAGGCTATAATAAAAAAATAGATGTGAAAAATAAGCTCTGAGAAGGGTCACCTATAAAGGGGACACCTGCCTTGCAAACCTCTTGCAGTTCTTTGAATGAGCCAGCCGAGCTGGCATATGGATAAGAATGGATTCTCTGAATTTCCCCAATCCTTTTGATAAAGTCCCACACCAAAAGCTTTTAAAGAAATTAAGTAGTCACAACAGAAGTGAACATTTGCAAGCAGAAGAGAAAATGTGCTAGCTGTTTAATATGGCTAAATAATTGGCTAAAAGATAAGAAACAGTTAAGGTTTCCTAATACTGGACAGAGGTCAACAGTAATAGAGGGCTGTGTTGTTTAACAGTTTTATTTAAAAACATGGAAAACCAAGTGAGCTGTGCCATTGAAAATGTTTCATGTCATTACAAAGTTATTCATACTGGGAAGAACAGGGTCTAATAGTGAAGAATTACCTAGGCCTTCACAAGATTCAGTACCTATGCAATTAAATGGCAAATGAAATTCAGTTTACACAAACATAAACCAATGCACATGAGGAAAACCAATCCTAGTTTCTCATAAAAAATAATGGGCTCTGAGCTGAGCATTACCACTCAGGACTGAGACCTTGGGATTATGACAGGTAGTTCCTTTAAAACATCAGCTCAGTACTCAGTAACCGTCAAAAACCAAAAACCACCACCAACAAAAACAAACAAAACCAACGAACAAACAAAAACATCACCCAACTGTTAAGAATTATTAGTAGAACAATAAAAAATATGAGAACAAATACCACTATGCCACTATACAAATTCATTATTCACTCATCCAGGAGCACTGTGTGCATTTCTGGTTTGTTTGTCTAAGAAGGGCATATTCAAGCTCAGAAATATTTAGAAAAAGAGTTTCCATATGTGGAATGATTGAGTAGGCTGGGGGTCTTCAAACCTGAAAAGAATTACCTAGGAGAGTATGACAGAGATGTACAAACCATACGTGGCAGAGAGACAGTGGAGATTGGCTGTTTACTATCTCTTCCTGCATGTGTTTAATCCCAAAAGGAACTCAGTCTTTCAGGCTGAAACATTATACAGTTTAGATCAGACTAAAGAGTTAATCAGACTAAAAAGGGCTGCTTAGTATTCTTGATTTATTTCGACTTTTCAGTTCTCAATTTTGCCATACTTAGATGTCCATTTTATTTTTGTGGAGAGATAAAATGGATATATAATTCTTTGCATATTTCTTTTCTATAAAAGTCCAATATTTGGGCACTAGGGATCATAAAATGTGCTACATTAAGCTTATATTATGTAGCATCCTTTTGTGCAATGGAGCCACACTGAATTATACAGGAAAATGGAAATGATGAAGCATTATTACTAATAAATTATTAGATCATTCTTCAACTTCCCATATTTCTGAAATAATTCTAAAAGCAGAAATAAACCATGAAGGAACACTATATTTGAGAATGAAAAATACTGGAAAAATATTCAACATGGGGAAAGAGGAAATAATACGTTGGTGAGTGTGCACACCTGCCTTTGTGGATAGCTATAGCCATGTTATAGCTATGCTATAGAGGTTCTGTTGCTCTGTCTGTGACGCTTCAGGGAAAAATAAATATTACAGGCAGACCTAATAGTTTTTATTGGACCAGTAAGGATGCTCAGCAAAAGCAGAAAAGCTTTCAGGCACACAAGCCCTACAGATATGAAAGAAGCAGACAGAAGTCTGCTTCCGCTGCTTTAATGAAGCGTTGACTTCCTACAAGTTCTGCCTGCTACAACCTAGACTCAAGCCAGAGCTTCCGGAGCTCAGCAGGTGCACACAAATGCTCTAGGGGAGAGATGATCAGTGTGGCTACCTCCAAAGCCAGGAGAAAATATGGAGGTAAAAAGAATGATGGTTTCATGGAACGGAAGGAGAAATGGACAAACATGTTTCCTGAAGTCCTCCCATCCTAAACCCTTCCATGCTCTTTTTGCTAGCAGAAGGTATCTTCCACTTCCCCATTAATCTCTCCGAGATTATCCTGAAGACCTAAGGACACTCGTTCTCTGTTCTTTCAAATATGACTGTGCTGGAGATGACACAAGAAACCTGAACATTATCTAAAGAATTTCTAAAGAATTTCTAAAGAATTTCTAAAGAAATTACAGGGGGGGGAAATGCAGTCAGGGAAAGAAGGCAAAATAAAATGTATTTGTGGTCAAGAAGAGCTATACAACAGCTGGACTTTTGTTAGAAAAACAGTTGTAACTGAGGATTTACAACACAAACAGATCTGTGTGAAATCTTCAAAAAGGAACATTACTTGGTCATTTTTATGTTCATTTTTGTATATTTCTGCAACAGAATTAACTTTTTACTACCAAGAGTAGTCATAATATTCACAGTTCTAAAGCTAATCCTTTGATCTGGCATCAAATTTATGAATGCAAATTGCATAAAAACATTGAAACTTATACAAAACCGTGCTTGTCAAATACCATGAGAAGTAAACAAGAACATCATCATTTTAATACAGATTTTCAGCATAATTCTTTTTCATAGGATTGTCAGGTGGGATGATGCTTTATGCCACACTGATGGAAAGGGAAAGGCATCACCCCTCACCTGAGGAACACACTGTAAGCACCATGTTTTCACTGTAGATAAGTTGTTACACTTTTCAGAGCATTAAACTGTTCAAATTAACCTTTGAAGTTTCTTTGCACATATTTGTCCATAAGCTGTTTAAGCTGCTACAGCTCAGTGCAACAATGAAAGGCAGAGCTGTAAACAATATATTTACTGTCAGCATTTCCACCCCATCTAATCCTCTAGGTTTTTGTCACCTTCCATTCATGTGAACAACAAAGATCTAGCCCTTTCAGAATTACACTATTTTTGTATAATAAAAGCCATGTGATAAAAGTCAGTCAGCTGTATTTGTTAATTTTTATTATTTTAATGCTTTCTTTTGAAGTGCAAAATTTTCATCATTCCAGATCAAGAAATTCTGGTGCCAAAATACAAGCCTGAGCATTCCCATTCTTCATAGTCTGTGCCTGTTTTCTTGAGTCATGTAGATGAAGATAGGACTCTTCCATAAGCATCAGAGTATGTCTCCCTCTCCTGCATCCTCCCTCTGAAATGATAGTCCTCTCTCAGGTCATGATACTGCTCAAAAAATGGGTATTTGGGGAAAATCTCTGTATTTTTGCCCACAGTTGACCTGGCTCCCTATTATGACAGAGGACAGCAGAAGTGATTCCTGTCTCCCTAACTGCATCGCCTGCTGCACGCCCCATGCGAGAAGGGGTTCCTTACTTCAGAAACACCTGTATCAAAAAAACACATGGGACTTTTTCCCGTGCTTCCCATATGTTTTTAATATGGGACATAGGATGTAAGGCTGAAATAGAGGCAATTCTCTTGCTACCCATTCCTTTCCCAGCTCTGCTCCTCGCAAGCCCAGAAATGTCTCTGGGCATCAGTAGCAGTGGGGACGGACAGATCCCCACCAGCTTTCCCCTCTCCAGGCTGAGCCAACCACTCTCTCAGCAGTGGCACTTCCCCCGACCACTGGTTTCCTTTTAGTAAATGTCACCGTGGGCCAGTGGCTGGTCAAAGTCTGGCATGGTCTGTCTACTGGAATTATTAATTCCTTTTGTGGATTGCTGCCCAGATCCTGACGTATTATTACGATGGAGACACTTATGCTAGATGCCACCCTAAGACACAGAGTTCAATAGGACAGTAATACTGTAAATGAAGACAGACTTTAAATGGGTTAGTCGCTATGGAAAAGTAAGAATGTGCGCACCATTCTTGACAAAAATTGAACCTCAACAGCTTTAAATAACTTGTCTGAGGTCAGAATGAACTGAGTTATGAAATAAGGCTAGTGAAATGTCAACCCTAATTAGAGGTTGTCGTAAAAATAATAGCATCACAGATGAAAAATATGTATTCAAAATGTTCAGGGATAAATGCTAACCAGGGGAAACATATTTGGATACTACGATGTTTTGATGATACTATTTAGGGATGAGTCTTGAAGAACATCTGCTTTCAGAATAATTTTCTTGACAATTAAGATCATTTTATCTAAGTATCACTAATGCCACAACAAAAGATAACAAAGAAGATAAAGGCGCTTCTTGCTATGAAGAATTTACAGGCTAAGTGCTAAAATTAATTTCTAAGTCTCCATTTTTCAATTATGAATAAAATTAATACAGAAATAATCAGTGAGCAAGGGCACTGTGTCGCAGTAGTTTAAAAGCATTTTATTTTACCTTCCATTTCAGAGCAGTCTGAGTAATTAAATTTAAAAAAATGTTGTAAAAAATCTCAAATGGCATTTTGTGTTATTCAGTAAATGTGTGCTTTCATGTTTTATTTTATTTTATGGCTATTTGGAAGAAGAGACATCACTAAAATAATTAAATTACATGCTCTTCAGTTCTATGGCATATTCTTTCCCTGGTTTTATCGTTGCAGATTTGTGTATATAGCTCAGGAATACTTTTGTGAAAACTGAACCTGAAATATCTACTTTGGTGCCCCGGAGTAGCTGATAGCCCAGCTGTTTCCTCAAGTGTCACATCTTCCTGAAAGCTGCTTCTGCACTGACAGATACTCTTATTCATTTCTTCATTCAAAAGATCAGTGTTAATCTTTCTCAAGGAGATGAGCGGAGAGATGAATGTGGCTCCTGGCAGCCCTTTGAGTGCTGCCACGCTTGTTTTCCTTGTTCTGTGTAGGTAGGAATACCTCCATGAATACAGGTAAGACCTTGGTCACCGGTGTTGGTATTACAGACACATCAACCCAGAAGCTTCCCTTGTGTAAATATTCTTATTTATATATATTCATGGAGAATAGAGGTGGGCTGTAGAAATAAATTTATATATATTCATGGAGAATAGAGGTGGACTGTAGAAATAAATTTTGCTCCTGGATTACATCAGTCTATGGTGTAAAATCAAAGTCAGCTCAGAGCCAGGCTGAGAATCAGACTGAAATTTCATGAGAGGCTCACAGGAAGTTTGAACCTTATATGAACAGAAATCCATTCCTCTGGTATTCAAAGATTTTAATATTCAAGATTATCTATTTTCCATCTAAATTAAACTAAAATAGAAGTATTCAAAGCATATTTAGATGGGTTTTTTGATTGAGTTTGTTTCAACTTGAGAGGAAATATACTTAGCTAGCTGCTGTCTTGTTTCTTTTATATTTACTTTTTGAGGGGCATTTATGCCTATCAGTGTAACAGATAGTGCTTACTTTTCATATTCATCCCTAAATTGTTGCCATGTAAATGGGAATTGCCTAACCTCAGCAGCCTAATCTTAGATACATTTTAAAATTAGTATCAAAGAGGAGAAGGAGAAAGAGCGAGAGAACAAGAACTAGTATGAACAGAAATGTCTGAAGGGTTATTGTATGTCCTTCTTAACCTGGCCAGACCCAGGTGTACACACCTTTCCAATTAGCTATAACAAACCGTAGAAAGAAATCTGGCTTTCAAGCTCCCTGGAAAAATTTGGTAGTCCAGGTATCCTCAACCATACACTTTGGAATAGAGCTACAAACCCTGGGGTTAATCGGGTGTGAAAAGGCAGTCACATCTAGCCGGAGCCGTGGTCACTCTGGGAGGTCACACAGAGCCGGGCGGTGGATTAGTGAACACTGACAGTTGTTACTTAACAACTGGGGTTTTATAATCTAGGGAAAAAAAAAAAAAAAAAAAAAAAAAAAAAAAAACCACAACAACAACCAAACCAACCACGTGTTGGAGTTAGATTATGTAAAAGAATCTCTTTAACCTCCAGTAGCCACAACATATTCCTATTCTGTTTGGTGCAGTGGCTTTAACCTTTGCTAAAATGTGGAAGTGGTTTGGTCCATATTAATTAAATCATCAATGCCCACTGATGTGCTAAGCTCCTCCTGTGTTCCGTCTCAGCAGACTACGCTGCCCTGACAACGCACAGAGTTATTCTGCCTCGCTGCAGAGCAGTAACACCTCTTACAGAACCGCAGGCAAGTCTCTGCTAATAAAAGAAACAGGGCTGGGACAGGGGCATGGGAACTTGACCATCCGTGCTGTTAACTGTTTGGCTACTCCCTGACCATTTTGGGAGCTCCTCCTGTGTTCCGTCTCAGCAGACTACGCTGCCCTGACAACGCACAGAGTTATTCTGCCTCGCTGCAGAGCAGTAACACCTCTTACAGAACCGCAGGCAAGTCTCTGCTAATAAAAGAAACAGGGCTGGGACAGGGGCATGGGAACTGGACCATCCGTGCTGTTAACTGTTTGGCTACTCCCTGACCATTTTGGGCCCCCTTCAGGAGTTAGCAGAGGCTGGGCAGCACGTCCAGCCTGCAGCCTTCATGCTTTTAAGGGTAAAAGGATTTGTTAGAGCAGATATGGGCTATTCTACGCTACAGAATGGTCCCACGCTCGTTTAATTTCCTGGTGCAGATGTGGCCACGAGGTCTGCCTCTCTAGCTAGCCAGTTATTTTGCCTTCCTTTCCAAATCCTCCCTTCAAATCCTCTTCTGAATGTTGTCAAAATGTGTCTTACCTGTTTAAAACAGGCTGGAAACCTCTACTCATCACACTGCGGTGAGATTTCTTTAAACTGTAGAATGAGTATGAATCTGAATGTGAGGAAACTTGAGCTCAATTGCTGTCTTCACTAAGGGTGCTATTTGAGACACTGAGAGAAATAATTAGATTGTGGTTAAACCTTGTGTAGAACAAGATAAATCGGAAAATAGTTTTTATTCTTTGTACATTTCTCTTGAATAAAATACATCTTAATTTCAATATGCATCGACAGCATTAATAATATAGATGTGGTTTTGTATTCTGGTATTAAGCAATCCCTAATATTTTTAATTATTTTTTTCTGATTACTTACATTACTTATCTTATGGACACTAGAATATATAACATATGGCCTAAATCAACTGCAAAAAGTATATTTTAATTTTGTAACTGTTTAAGTGGTTGTATGCGAGAGTGAGTTTCATAGAATGAAAAGAGGTCAATGATCTCCATCATAAGATGATGGATAAGATGATCTCACCATGATAAGATGATCTCATCATGGTGGACGAGAAACTCAACATGAGCCAGCAGTGTGCTCTTGCAGCTTGGAAGGCCAACGGTATCCTGGGCTCCATCAGAAGAGGGGTGGCCAGCAGGGACAGGGAGGGGATCGTCCCTCTCTACTCTGCCCTCGTGAGGCCCCACCTGGAGTCCTGTGTCCAGGTCTGGGGCCCGCAGTACAAGAAAGATGCAGAACTGTTGGAGAGGGTTCAGAGGAGGCCACGAAGATGATCCGAGGGCTGGAGCACCTCCCCTATGAAGAGAGGCTGAGGGAGCTGGGCTTGTTCAGCCGAGAGAAGAGAAGGCTGCGGGGGGACCTCATGGCAGCCTTCCAGTCCCTGAAGGGAGCGTCCAAACAGGAGGGGAATCAACTTTTTAAAAGGGTAGATAGTGACAGGACAAGGGGTAATGGTTGCAAGCTGAAGGAGGGAAGGTTTAAATTAGATATTAGGGGGAAGTTTTTTACAGAGAGGGTGGTGAGGGGCTGGAACAGGCTGCCCAGAGAGGGGGGGGATGCCCCATGCCTGGAGGTGTGCAAGGCCAGGTTGGATGGGGCCCTGGCCAACCTCATGTAGGTCCAGGTCTGGAGCTTGGTGTCCCTGCCTGTGGCAGGGGGGGTGGAACTCTATGATCCTTGGGGGCCCTTCCAACCCAGACCTTTCTGTGATTCTGTGATTCTGTGATAAGAGAAGGAATAGGACTTTGGTGATTCAAGCTCTATTATGCTTTTAAACCCTTTAGAAAAAAAAACTTACATTACTGGTGAAAGACAATCTCAGATTTAGTAGATGGTCCTAGTTGTGATTTACAGACAATCTCTGTTAAAAATGTATATATTTTTCAAAGTCTGATTTTCTCCACCTAAAATTTCAGTGACAGAGGAGTTTGTTTTACTTGTTTTGTGTATATCGCATACAATATATTTAAAATATTTAAGTAATTAAAGCAAAATACACTTGTACGTGTTTTAGTGTCTGAGATGTAAATCCAGAGACTAAAAATCCAGTTGTGTGGATTCCCATTGACACTAACAAGACTTGCACTTGCAACCTGGAGAGCAGCTGAACTTTTGCAACAAGAGGAAAGAAACTTAATTTATTTCTAAATTAATTCCTCCAAGCGGAGAGCAGAGTATAGCCTGCAGACGTTACTCATGCCACACATCTGGTTGTAAGGTACTCAGTTGTCCTTTGTATTTCTGATTTCTCATCCTTGAGTTTTTGCTCACACATACAAGAGGAAGAACAAGCAAAGTAATTTTTGTGTTATCTCTGTATTTTCGAAGTGATGTAAACCAAGTGTAGTATAGTAGTTAATCCACTCCAAAATGTATTGTTTTGTCGATGTGCTGTGATGATATCCTGCAATATTAACTCAGGCTACCTTCACATTAATCAAGTGTGTCTGAGACAGACTACTGATTAGTTTGGGAAATGGTGAAAAATAATAAATACAATAAAAAAGTATGTTTGGACTCAGCTCAGACACGTCCAAAAGATTTTGTGTTTTATCAGGTAGAACAGGTCTCCCAGGAAAGGAGTGCGGCACCCGGACAGCCCATGTTGGGAGTGTCAGGCTGTCCCGGGCAGGCAGCGCACGTTCAGTGGATAAACAGAGGATTTAATTTCCTAGAGCCTGTCAATCTCAGACCTTCCACAAACACAGATACTGCTTTTGAGGATAAAAACACTGAATTACTTAAATCTAAGAAACCAGCTGCCAGTTATGCACATTAATTGATTATCAATAACAGCTTCATTTTAAAACATTATGTTTACAGTGGATAACTGGCAGCGACCTTGCCATCACCATTGGTGACTCTATGAGTTCTCTGTCAAGTTTGTTCTGCAATTACTGATTTTCCAGGTGAGCTGATAAGCAACGGAAAGCCCAAGAGCTAGAGCGAGATTCCTGAGGCATTCTCTTCTGTTTATAATGTCAGAGAACAATCCAGAAGGCTAAACAATTCTTATAGTAAACTTGAGGGGTTTTGCATCCTCTTTTACCAGAAGTAAAAATTACTTGAATTTTAGGATGTTAAAACAGGAATTAGAGCATGATCTTGGTAGAGATAAAAATCTTGTTGTTGATTGCATCTCTAAAAGGAAAATGATAGACAAAAAAATTTTAGTAGCTGGGTACAAATTTTCTCCAGTTCCTTTTTCTGAAAGTTTGAAAAATGTATAAAATACTAGGTAAAGAGTTTCTTGCTATGATTTACTTCAATGAAAGTTTGCAAAAACTCATGGATAAATTAGGAATATTTTAAA
>KL265972.1:3039-18355 GCA_000699545.1 Podiceps cristatus | reverse complement strand
GCCACGGTACCGTCCATTAATCCCCTGCAACATGATCACCTTCCAAATCTCCTCAAAAAAACCCCCGTCTCTGCAAATTCAGGTTATGTGCTTCCATCCAGGTCCCCGCACCTCCCTCCCCATGCCGCACTGAGCCCATCCAGCCCTGCAAGGGGTCCCTCACCACCATCCCCTGGTGCTTCTCCCACCCCCCAGCTTCCCCCACCTTTAATCCCCATGTCCAGGCAGGTGTCCCTTTTAGGAAGCCAAGCAGCAGAGCCTGGCTCCTTAATCTTTATGATGATGAGTGAGCGTCATTTTCCACTGCCTCCATTTCATGCATGGAGTAGCTGAGACACAAAATGCAAAGTGATTTCTTCAGGTTCACCCAGTAATTAACTGACCGACAGAGTAAGAAGCCTCATTCCTAAGCCAGTACCCTGTAAACACGGCCACCTCTGTTCCTCCTCCTAATGCAGGCTTGCCCTCTCAAAGGCCTTTCCTTTCCTTTCCTTTCCTTTCCTTTCCTTTCCTTTCCTTTCCTTTCCTTTCCTTTCCTTTCCTTTCCTTTCCTTTCCTTTCCTTTCCTTTCCTTTCCTTTCCTTTCCTTTCCTTTCCTTTCCTTTCCTTTCCTTTCCTTTCCTTTCCTTTCCTTTCCTTTCCTTTCCTTTCCTTTCCTTTCCTTTCCTTTCCTTTCCTTTCCTTTCCTTTCCTTTCCTTTCCGGCTTGCCCTCTCAAAGGTCTTTCCTTTCCTTTCCTTTCCTTTCCTTTCCTTTCCTTTCCTTTCCTTTCCTTTCCTTTCCTTTCCTTTCCTTTCCTTTCCTTTCCTTTCCTTTCCTTTCCTCTCCTCTCCTCTCCTCTCCTCTCCTCTCCTCAACACAGAGGCTCTGACAATTCAGAGAAGCACCGAGGCACTTTTCCTCACCAAAAGCTCAGGTGGAGCTTTTGAACATTTGCAGCAAGAGCTTTTCTCAACTGCTGGGTCAGGTATTTTAGTGAAACAGGTATTTTAAACACCCTGGGAAGGTTTTTTCGCTGGAGCTGTTCAGGGTTCTTAACTTGCCTTTCCTCGTGGCGTCACCTCATTAATCCACCCGCAAGGTCTCCTAGAAAACCAGAGGAATTGCACTTTTTTTTTATTTCTTTCTTTCTTTTTTTTTTTTTTTTTTTTTTCCCCATGAGCAAAACGGAGAAGGGAAATAATTCATACAGCCATTTGTGGGTGTTATATATAAAGCATAAAGAAGTGGAGGAAATACTTCTTTTTCTTTTATTCTTTTTTCTGTTCCTCTTGGCAAATCAAAAGGAAAGTGTGATCCTTGGCCTCCCTCTCCTTTTGAAAGTTTCTACTGCTTTCCAGTCTGGAACTGTTCCTTTAGTGAGTTTTCTAGTCCTCCGTCAGAATTGAGAAGTTGTAAATAAATGAATGTCTTTAATAATTGTATTTCACATCCAAAATGAGCATTTCCTGAGATACTCAGTGGGGAAAAGGAAAGTGTTAATAAAAATTCTTTTGGAGTAAAAAAATGTTACTCTTGAGCTGGTTTTTTTTTTTGACTTCTTAAGGAAGACTATGATTATGTTTAAGCAAATTTCAAAATGAAATTGCAATGAGATGCAATTGAAACATCTAGCTGGGAAACTGGGGAAATGATTGGATTTTTCTGCTTATTATTATTTTTAATTATTTTGCAGCTTCTTTTTTAGCGTTCTATTTTTGAAGTAGCTATTTGCCCAGGAAAAAGAATATCTTTGGAATATCATATGTGAGGCTTTGTGGGTTGTTTCCTTGGGCAACCTCCCTTCAGGAATGAGCTATTCTGATGCCCTCGGAGCAAAAGAGGTGACTGGAGCCCCGTCACCCCATGCACTAAAGAAGGGATGGGTTTGGGTCAGTGTCCCACCTCACACAAGGGTGCTGAGAGCAGGGACGTGGGAATTGCTTTCCCTGGCACCTTGTCTTGTCCCCTTGTTGAGGTCTGAGCTGCGGGCAAACCTTCTTTTGGGTCAAACCGGTGAAGCTGCACCAGCTGGAGCTGGAGGAGGCAACGCAAAGGCAGCCTTGCTGTCTCCTCTTGGGGTGGGGACAGGATCCAACCTCCCCCTCTAGACAAGGGGAAGCTGTCAAGGAATCGGTGCTATGAAAGCAACATTTCTTCAGAAGTTTGAAGGAAAAAAAAAATATCAGGGGGCTTCAGGGACGGGGAAAGTCCAGGCATAGACAACCCCCACCGTTGGCCCCGACAGGGAGGCATTTCCTGCCTTTTCTGTAACTACTTGTATGTGGGGGGGGACACACGACCCCGTGCACCAGGGAAAGCCACCCAGAAGAGGCACACTGCAAATACCGTGCAGAGAGAAGGAACATTGTTCCTTGCTGCCTTATTTATCAGATCTGGGCTTTCTCCTAATCGCTGGGTGCATGTTGAGGTGAACAGAGTCAAATAAAAAACACTCCTTCCACGCACATACACACACCCCTCCTGAAATTACTTGCTACCTTTCTTACAAATGAATCAAGGTATTGATGAGTCAGGTGTAAAAAAATCCCATTGTTGCTCGTGTTAGACCTATCCCGAAAAGCTGCTCCCCAGAGCTCCAGACAACAGATTTAGCAAAGGCAATGAAAGAAAGAATTGTTTGGGTCAGTCCATGGAGAAATCACTGGGCAGGGAAGGCATGTAAAATACGCTGATTAAAAGAAATTCACTTTGCGAGAGTGAAACCGATTACAAAGGGAACGGGAACAGAACTTTTGTCTGCACACTGCTATGGCAATAGATGGTGCCTAATTCAAAAATAGCCGTAGAAACAAGGCAAGAGAACTGTAGTCGTCTCTTTTTATGAATGGAGAAGTGATAACTGAGAGATTCGGGGATTCATGCAACTCAGGAAAGTTGGACAACAGCCAGGACCATTCCAGAACATCCATCCATCCATCCATCCATCCATCCATCCATCCATCCCAGGACAACACCCACGCACAAAGGTCTCTTGCCTCAAAATGACTCCCAGGGAAATGGTGGCAGACCCTTGATCTGTGACACACAGGGGTCGAGACAAACCACTGCTGGCCAGGAGACATGGGGAGGTTTAGACTAAAAAAAACTGTCTGGAAAAGTGTAGAAATGTGAGAACCTGTGGAACGAGCTGGGGTGGCAGAAAAAGCCAGGCAGATGTGTGGAAAGTGCACTAGGCAGCATGAGGTGTCATAGAAGCCCCCCAGACTGATTATCTTGATCTCCAAAACTGGGAAGACCAGTGTACTCCCTGCCTCCAACATTTCTAGACCTCACTGTTTGGGACCATTTGGAAAGTCTCAAAATTTGGACCAAGACAGGCCAAAAAAAAAAAGGGGGGGCTGGGGGGCAATACACTTAACACATTTTTAGGTCAGCTTTGCAAGCTTCCTTGATGTGGCTTCAGAAAAGCCTGCTGATGAGTTGACCTTGTTGATATGATTGATAGGATCAAAGCTTCCAGAAACCCATCCTGCCTCACATCAGCTCTGTATAAACCAAAGAAATGCAGAAACCCAGAAACCCAATCTTTCTCACATTAGCAATAACCTGAGTTTCCAAAATGGATTCTTGGTTTGCCTCTTGAGGTCAAAACATGCGGGCCCTGAGCAAAAGTTTGTGTGCAAAGAGAAATATTTACCAAAGCATCCTGCAGAATAAAACAGGAATATACTTTTCCAAACAACTTCCTTCAAAAACCATTTCCACCTGTAGAGTCAGGTGAGAGGTTATTCTCGCTCACTTCATCTATACCATATGACCCAAGATGCCGGTCCGCTTCTGTAGATCGAGTGACTTTAGCATGACTACGTTGTCTCGTTGGCTTGGAGAAGATGCAGCTCTGGGCAGAGAGGACAGAGATCTATTTGGGTAAGGTGGATTGAGATCATCTGTCCTCTGCCTCATCCCACACCAGAGTGAGGGCCAGAAAATTAAATGAGAAGGAAGCAGATCCAAAACTGGTTGGAAAAAATGAATCTTTGATGTGTTGTCGCCTTGACACAGGGTTTTGTGCCTGTTAAAAGCTAACATGGTTCCAAAAATATAAACTGGGCAATTTCATAGAAGAGCGCTCCAGCAGAGTAAGTTAAGTACCAAGACCTCACCTGTGGCTCAGGAACTCCCAGAGCTGCAAGGCTGGAGGTTAGGGGAGTGTTTTGAAAAGGTTTTGCCCCATGCTGTCCCCATTCTTCTCCTCTTCCTTAGATATCCGTCACTGGCCACCGTCAGAAACAGATTAACCTTTTCCTGATCTGGCAAAGCTGCTGTGACATTCATCCTTGTCTGCCGTGCTCGGGCACCAGCTTGCATTATCTGTGTCACTTCACTCAGGTGCTGTCGCTGCTGGTTTTAAGAGGGAGAGGGGAGGAGGAGGGGGGTCTTGGCTCTGTCTTATCAGCTGTTTGTGAGAGTGTAAGAGCTGAGAATTGGAAATTTGGCTGGGGTTTTTTGCCGGTTTAGGAAGAGTTCCCCTTGCTCCTCTCTATAGCTTGCAGACATGTTGTTATGGGACTCTCTGGTTGCTGAGCTTCTGGGATTAAGTCACACAAACCTGTTAAATTGGGCTGGCAGGTAAGTAGGAGAGTTACTTGCTACCATATAGGAGCAAATAAAAACAAAGCAACAATAACTGTGGCTGCTGTCAAACCTTTCTAGAAAGATCTTCAAGCTTCCAAGGACTCCCCAGTGTCTCAGCACCTGTAGGGTGTTTAAGCTCATTGCCAAGCAGGTTTCACCTTCCAGGAAAATGCAGGGACTTTGGGGAACCCTTGTGTGTTTTGCAATCTCTGCTCCTTTGGTGGGATCCTGGGAAGCCGGAGCTCCCAGACACGTCAACTGGGGGTCTACACTACCTTGCAGAGTTACACCACCAATAAACACAGAAAATCACACCCTTCACCTCGCTGGAGTGTAGCCAGCCCTTGGGTGGGATAGAGCAGGATTAATCTGCCACTGTTTGCAATTATTTTGAGGTGAATGGCAGGGAAAGGGAATCTGAGTGATGTAATGACCCTAGTCTTCCAGTACTCTTTGTATGTCCATGCATGGGATACATTGAAAAGAAAACACAGAGATGGGCAGGCTATACAGGGAAATGGGGGAAGAGATTATGGCTGATACCCAGTTTTGCCGTAATCTAGGTAAGATCCCAGTACTCTTCATATGTCCCCCAGTACATATTATTTGCTAAAATATAGGTAAGATCCCTTGGAAAAAAGTAAGTATTTCACCTTTGCTTTCAGGTAAGATGAACCATTGAAGAGGGTGTCAAAGCAAAGTGGGTCATGGAAATGCACTGAAAAATGAGAACTACAGGGAAGCTCTATCCCCAAAAGCACCGTATCGGAAGGACTGGCTGCTCTCCATCACCAGATCTCCAGGGACCAGCCTGGCCAACTTCCCTCCAGGGATCTGGAGAAAAGGATGTGAAAGAAAACGATTGAGTCAAGGCCTCTGGACCAAGGACCAGCAAAACCAGGGTTTGCTTCTGAAAGAGAGAGGTGCCTCAAGGGACATCAGAGGGGCTTGTTGCTGCTTAAAACTTTGCTGGGCTTTGTAATATGGAGGGAAGGGGGCACTAAAGACATTGAGAATGGCTAAGAGATCATAGCATGCAAACCTGGTATTTTCTTGGATAAAATACATTTTTGTAGGGGGAAAAAAACAAAACAAAACAAAACAAAAAACCCCAGACACATGAAAAATCTCATTTCTTTGGATTTTAAATGAAAAATTGATGCAGCTTCACGGGGTAACCTTGTTACTCCAGAGGGAGAAGAAGGAGTTTAATGAGGGAACCATGTCAAAAGTAAGGAAGTGGCTAACGGGGAAATGATATTGAACGGTGCTGGACTGGGGAGCCCATTTATTAGTGGAGTTTCTCCTGGGTCTGTCTTGCAATTGATTTTTTTAAGGTTTGCAGTAACAATTTTGGCCCCCGGGGTGGGAATGAAGTGCTACCGAAGTCTGGTGGTGGAACAAAGCTGAGAAACCACCATGAAATGTAAAAGGAGCTGAGTATCACAGAGAAGACCTCGAGAATATGCAGAAATGGGATGAAATAGTGCAAAATGCAAAATCATGAATCCGAAAGTAAACGTTTCCTCAAACAGAACACTTGCTAAGCCATTTCTCAGTTGGAAATCATTCCCAGCTCGAGCCATGGCAATATAAAATGGACGTGCACGCATAGACTGAGGGGCAACATTTCTGGGTGCCTGACTAAAGCCAGGCATTTAGCCCAGGTGAAAATGCTGAAGGTACCACGCCAAGGTGCAGAAAGTGACTTTAACTAGTGCATGAGTATCTCAAAATTCAAACATCCTGCTGCTGGGGGCTTCATACTCATCATGCCACCACCTCCCTTACAAAGTGTTGGGGAGGAAGGACTATTTTGGGGGGAAAATCCCCGGGTTAGACAGATCCAACCAAGTCCTGTCCCTGCCAGGGTGGGACACAGTGTCTGGTCCAGATTCCGACTCCTGAGATGGAGTCACTTCTCCTAAATCCACTTAAGATCTGCAAGCAGCCCTGTCAATAGCAGCTCGCCAAGCTGTGTGCTGAACTGTGGTTTTCTCTGGGCTGCAGTAGCCTTGGTAACTCTCAGGGAAAAAATAACCTAATTTTCTCTTTCATCCATAAGCCGAACCCTTTAATTTGCTTTCAAGTGAATTAAACATAAGCCTCCATTTTTCTAATTCCTTTGTCCTAATTTAAAAGTACTGACATTTATCAAAGGAGTTTTCTAGATTTCCCATTTGCAGCTCATTGTTTTAGTATTTTTTAAAAATAAACCAGAGATTGACATTTTTATTGCTGAAATGCTTTCCTTCCCTCCTCCTTTTCTTAATAACATAGTGATATTGTGTTCATTTCTAAACTTTTTCTAATAACAAGGAGAGTGTCCTGTGTCCTGCTACATACTCAAGGTGAGCATCTTTTATAACCGAGCTATACTATCATGGACTTGTGTAATGCAAGAGGATCTTTGAAGGCAAACAACCTCATTCAGATGTCTTGAATGCCACCTTAGTCCCTTTAATGTTCAACACACCGAATGACCCATGATTCATCCCATGAAATTATTAGAGGTAGCAGATAGCAGGGAACAACCACAGTGCTATGAAAACAGCTATAAACCAGGGAATTTTTTTTTTATTTTTTTATTTTTTTTTTTAATTTCAGAAACAGCAGCTGCCTGAATAACTTCCACCCTTCAAAGTGTTTTTGGTGGCCTTGATCCAGCTGCCCACCTTTTCTGAGAAAGGAATTTCTCTCGTTCAGTGTTTGCAGAGTATCGCGCGCATTGAGGCTGTGCTCTCAGAGGAGGCGTGAGCATAAATGCC
Source organism: Podiceps cristatus (assembly GCA_000699545.1). NCBI lineage: Eukaryota > Metazoa > Chordata > Aves > Podicipediformes > Podicipedidae > Podiceps > Podiceps cristatus. The sequence continues at coordinate 11,010 of KL265972.1, read as the reverse complement.
GCACAAAATTCATCCTGAGGCCAAGAATCTTCTTCCCAGTGGTTGAGGACCCTTTTGGAAAGTCTGTGCCTTTGCTTTCCAAACTTGTTTTTCTTTTAGTAAATCATAGGGCTGGTGGAATGGTCTCAAAGCTGACGGACAGCCCTTGGGGACCAAAGTCCTCTGTTTATCCACTGGCATGGAGAGTTGACGCTGAAAATATTTCCCACACAGCTTTGTTAGCATGTCTCAGAGATTTCTCAGAGGGGTAAGAGGATGAAGTTCACCCACCTCTGGATGACAGCTCTTCTCCAGACAGTGTTGTTCTTCATTCCAGCACCAGGCTGGTTTTAGTGGTTCATGACAAATCTCCATTTTCCCCTCAGAATTTTGGGTTGTTTTTTCTTTTAATTTCTGTCACCGTTAACCATTCCACCATGCATTAAGTTATCTAAGACCATCTGATCTTCCATCAGCATCAATCTTGAGTCTTGGCATTTGGGGAGAAATGATGGGAAGTTCTTAGTGCTAGACTTAATTCAGCATCTCTCATGATTTGGTTCAGTCAAGGTCAAATTCTGAAGGTCACACACCAATGACATTCCCATCTGCTTAGCGAGCTCCCTGTCTGTGCTGAGGACTGAAATGACCACCATTATAATAAGGGTGACATAATAATGGAAAGTAAAGGAGGATTTCAGTCTTTTCTGGTAGCAACTAGGAATACAGGGTATTGGTACCTTTGAAAATTGAGCCTCTTATTTAACTGTCTAAATACAGATTTAATTTTCCTGCTTTTGGCACCTAAGCTTGAAAATTTTCTTCTTACAGATGAAAACAGAACATTATAGAAATTGAGTCTGTGCCATTTTTTTTTTCTGCTTTGTGAGAGATAAAAAAATAGGAAGAGACTCATTTAGCAGTATTTGCGCCTCTTTTATTCTAACCCCTTTGAACCAAAATCTCTCATGGATATCAATGCTGGGCCATTCTGGACATACCAAAAAAGACTTATTTTGCCTCAGAGTTGGACAACCCATGGCAGGTGGGCAAGGGTTAGTTGAGCTGTCTCAGTTGGGTTATGCTGAGAAAATAGGTTTCAGGTGGGAGAGAGAGGATCAGAAAAGGGACTATAAATTTTTGAGGAAGACATAAAACCTTAGCAGAATCCTGTTACAACATCAGCCAGCACAACGTTGTGCAAAATAGTCTTTGGGAGGTCTGCGCTTCCCGAAGCTCTGCTTTCCAGCTGGCTTCAGGTCTGGGGATGTCACCTATTCAGCACAGCTCCGCCACCCTCCGCGGTGACAGTGCTGGCAGCTGATGTGCTCTTTATAGCACTGACACTTCAGCTCTTGCGGCTCCAGCGCAGCAGTCCGCACATCGCAACGCAGCAGCCGGTTCCAGCCCAAGTCCTGCAGACCACCCAGCGACATCTCCTCGGAGGCGTGCAACAGATGTAGTGCAACAGGTACGGGTTCTCCATACCGCACCTTGTGAGACTCTTTGCGACCTCTCCTACGTTTGTCAGTAAAGTTGAGTGATGCCTCAGGAGAAACCACGGGAGATGATTCAGAAGAAGGGATGGGAGATGCACCCCTGGCTGCACCCCGGCCTTCGGACCCAGGGCAAGACAATTTGTCTCTGCAGCCCACCTTCCTTTATCCCTTTTCCAGCTCAGATCAGCAGCTTTTTGGGGTAGGCTCTACCTATTTTTTCAGTGGTGTGCCTAACAGGGCTTTGATCTCAATGGTAGTCTCTAGACACTTCTGGAATTTAATTAAGAAAGCAAGTGCAAAGTGGAAATGTGGGGTGATTCTCATCTGCCTCCCCTCAGCCCCTTGCCTTTCCTCCATCTCTTGTGCGGGGTGCCTTCCCAGGGTGCTGCAAGGGGCACGAGGGTCCAGCTTTGAGGAGCAGAGGAGAGGTCCCTCGGGGGCTATTACTGCAACCGCGGCTCTGGGGTCTCCCCGTGGTGGATCATCTTCCAGCCAAGCTGTTTGGTTGAGGGGTAAGTGAAGTGGAGGGGGCAGTGGGGGACAGGGATCTGCGTGTTACAGAAATCAGAGGGGGATGTCTTTGTCAGCTTTGATAATGGGGAAAACAGAGAGGCTGCCTCTGGTAAACACGTTCCCGAGGAGTGATGGGCTGTCGTGTCAGGACATTGTATTTGGGTTTACTCCCAATGGCTGATTTAATGAAGAAAAATTCAGCAGAGAAAAAGGAAATGCACACACAGAGGGAAACGCCTCTGCTGCTGGAGGGGCTGTGAGAGCAGCGAGGAGGGAGGATGGGGTCATCCTCAGAAGCGTTTCCACATTTCTGGTTAATTGGACAAGTCCAGGCAGGTGGACCTGCCAAAATCATTGATGAGCTGAGCCATGGGGACCTCTGAGGTTCCTCCCACACCACCACCCCTCCAGCCAGGTGGCTCTTGGACCTCAGAACCCTTTTTACTATTTTTTATAGATAGATTTGGCTTCAGGGTGGCCCTTGGCACCCTGCAAAAAGCATTGGCCTTGCTCTCCACAACCACTCAAGGGAGCGAGCAAAAACAGCTCACACACATCAGAGACACTCGTCCAGGGACAGTGAGAACCAATAACACGTTGGCGTTTTCTGTAATTTTCCCGTCTTTCTTCTTCCCACTGTTTTCTCCTGGAGGAGGGGAGTAGAGAGAGGAGGAAAGGCAAAGTGAACAACAGAGCAGAAGTGCAAGAGAAAAAGAGAGAAAGGAAAGGCATTTCCAAATCTGCCCTTTCCAATTTTACTATACGTTTATGATATTTGCCCTCCCGCGCCCCCCAGTCCCCTGGCCGGTACATCTTCCCAGCCGTGGATTCATGCACCCTTCCACGCAGCAGCTCCACCCTGCGTGCGCTGCCTGACAAACTCTACCCATTTGTCCCCGGAGCCAAACCTCCAGCTTCCAATACCCGATGAATTCATTGTAATTGCCATAATCTGCTGCCTATTAAATCTGATAGTTCTGTTATCACTGTTAATAACAACTAATTAGTGAGGCTGTCACAGGGAGTGGTTCTGTAAGGGAACATAATTTGTCCTTAACTTCACATAAATGTTCTATATTAAATCAGAGGAAGGCACGCAACTTCAAGGGCATTGGCACTTGGTAACGTTAACGCTCCGCCAACTTCTCCCCAAAGACCCAGCTCTGCACATTTGCCAAAACAAAAAATTCATTGGAAAGGAGTTACCAAAACTCGTAGAAAGAAGCATTAAAAAAAAAAAAAAAAAAAAAAAAAAGGCAAACTGCAAAAATGCCAGCAGGGCAGGAAAAGGGGAGCCGGGAGGGAGAAAGCAGCAGGGCACAGGCGGCTCTGGGGAGGTGCGAGGCAGGCAGGGGAGGACGTGATAAAAAGGGAAAGGACTGTCTTTTCTTGACATCTTTGGAAGTACCAGACCCCCTCCGCACCTCAAAAGATTTGTTAAAAGTTGACGAAGATTGCCATTGAAGAGTGAAGGATGTTTTTGGTTTTGATGATGAAATTGAACACTTTTCCCACAGTCATTTTTTTCCTGGTGAAAACCTGCTCAGTAAAAAGAAAAAAAGAACCCACATTTCTCATTCCTGATCCTATGATTTCCTCCATGACCCAATACCTCCATAAACCAGAACTTAAATAGCTGCTTTGTCAGGAGAGGAAGGAGATGATTGCTCACCCCGAACCCTGACGCGCCTGACTTTGCAATGGGATTGCCTGAGACCTCATTCAGATTCCTGGTTTTGAGAAACACACTCCCAGAGCTGCTGCAGCAGGAACAGGGATTGAGAAGGTGGAGACATTAATGGGAAAAGGTAGCAAATAAATACACCCCTGAATCCTTTTTTTTTCACGGGAAAAGACATATTTAGGGTCTGTTTCACATTACAGTTAGACGAGAAGTGAGCATCCCCTCCCACAAGCCATTATTGAACTAGAAGAAAAGCTACCGAAATAAAACCCCTCCCATGCTCCCGTCCATGCCGAATCAGGCCCCATTTCTCCTGAGCAGAAACAACCTTCCACCATCCATCATAGGTGCTTATCGAATAAAACTCCTACTTATGAATAGCAATGAAGACCTTGATCACTTCGGCAGTGAGTGCCTTTGCTGTCCAATATTTGATAAAAAAAAAAAACACAAACCAAATCTTTACCGTCTCTCTTTAATTAGAGCAGCAGCAATTTTGTGAGATGATGGATGGTCCTGTGATGACTTTGCTAAGGTGGCCTCCCGCTGCTGCCAGGTTCAGGAGGTGAATCTGCTGGTTTGGTTTGTTTTACTGCTGCTGCCACTTCTGGGGTTTTGGCATCTGGTTTCATTTGTAAGACAAAAAAAAAAAAAAAAAAAAAAAAAAAGGACTGGTCCTAAAAGCTTCCCTAATGGATGTTTGGGACTGCTGTAAAGGGAAATGGTTGTGTAAAAGATGCCACAAGGGATAAGCTTTTGGGTTTGTCCTTTAATCTGCCTCCTTTTCCCTTTTCCCTTAAAATTGCTGCCCAGAGGTTACCTGCAGCCAATATTCTCCCTCCCAAGTTGGAGGGGGAGCAATATCACATCCAGGAAGGTACATTTTCAAATACTCAAAGCACTGGCCTAAGCATTCAGATACACGGTTTCATCCCTTTGCTTTGGCACACAGTGATTAACATCCTCGGAGCCGTCATTTCTGCTACCACCGCCTGCCTCAGTTTCCCCAGTTATAAAAGATCAGTAATGCTTAGGAGAGGTGCCAGGGACTTAAGAATTATTCAAGGGTAAGAAGATAGTACATGAAACATGCTTTTGTAGGGAGACAAACGCATACTCTGTACAAATGCCCCGTTGTTTTTGAACCCTTTTGCTTCCCAGGATTCATGGGAGATCTTCCCTTCACGCCGCTGCTGTCAGCACACACAGAAGTTTGCGAAAGAGGCAGATGTTGGCAGTCTCTGCCGATGGTGAGCCAACTGGCAGCAAAGCTTCTCATTGCCAGGACTCTTCCTTCCTCACTCGCCTCAATCTTGCCCTGACTTGTCTCAGGGGGATGCCTGGTGGTTTGTCTTCCCTGGTAAACATGGAAGACGAGGCTGGAACTCAAAATACGTGGCAGGCTGATTGCTGGAGACAGTCATTGAGATTTCCCTTGGAGTCAGAGGGGAGAAACAGGTGGGTTCAGGGTGCAACTCTTCTTGTCTCGAGGTACATGTCTACAACCACGTCTTCTCAGCTCCACTGACTCCGAAGAGCAACGCCTGTGAATAGGTACCTGCACTGCAAACATCTGAAGGCTGATGAGGTGAGTCTCATCCTCTGGGTCTGTAACAGCAGCTTATCTCTATATCAAATTAACACCGCTTCTAGAAGACTGTGAGTCCTCACAACAAGACAGCAGCAGCACGTATGTTTGATGTTCAGGGCTGTTCGTCCCTGACCTGCCAGGCACGTCCCTCTGCGAAAGTTGTTTCCGAGGTGTGACACTTGTTCTGGTCTCAGCCTTAAAACATCAGGTCACTGCAAAAGTGAACAAGGCTGTTGTGTGACCTGCCCACGCAGGACTAGGGAAAAATAGTGGCTTCAACAGGAATTTGCAAAGCCACGGCTCCATGCGTGCTGATATACAGCATGCATTATGTATATACAGACATCCCGCTTCCAAAAAACAGCAGACCAGGTTGCTCTTTCAGTTGCCACAATGTAAATCAACACGGGCTTGGATTGCGATGGGGTTTGCTGCCCCGAGCACACGGGCAGATGTTCCGCCTGCAGAGTTAGCAGCCGCAGCCAGAAAGCTGTGCCCCACAGGGCAGCGGGGAAGGAGAGATTTCCCTGGGAAAAGAAGCTTCTCCATCCTAATACAACTAGATATATGCTTTCAATTGCAGTCTACAAAGTGAGTGATTTTAGGTGCTGGGTTTTGATATCATAATATGCCCTATTTTCCATCTTTCAGGCATGAATAATGGAGTGTTGTGTCTGCAAATGCAGCAGCCTTTCAGGATGCTGGCAAAGGAAGCACGAATCTCCAGAGCTCTCCCGTGACCGCTCTCCTTTCATCTAATCCTGGGCCAGGCAATTGCTAGAAATGCACTCAGTGGCCAGCAAAGAGCTGGCCTCATTGCTGACAGAGGAGCTGGGCACGGAGTGGTGTGCAGGCGCGGGGAAGGAGCCGGCCAGCTTCACCCCGCAGACAGCCATCGCCTGCAAGACTGTAGGTGGGTTCACATCGTGCAGAAACGCTGCATAGAAATCCAGGAACAGGCTGGCTGACGGTGCACACACCTCTGCAGGAGGTGAGTATTCGCTCCCTGGAAAGCATCAGGTGGGTTGCACAGGGACGAGGCCACGGTGCTGCATCTGCGTGTATCCAGGGAAGTTCTGGAGCCCAGTATAAGCTTGATCCAATGAGGATCCCATCCTTTTCCCAGGTTCAGGAGCATCCTTGCTGGGCAAGCAAATCTCCAGACCTGTGATTTTACTTGTGCAAGGGGACAGTCCATTGGACTCGTCAGCTCCAGGTGCCCAGGCCATTGTTTGCTGACATCCTTCATCTTTTGGGCGTGACCATGGAGAAACATGTCATGGGATCCAAGCTGACCATTTTCCTTGGCTTAGAAAAGAGCTGGGATCATAGAATCATAGAATCATAGCATCATAGAATCATAGAATCATAGAATCAATGTTTTGGGTTGGAAGGGACCCCCAGAGCCCATCTAGTCCAACCCCCTGCAGGGAGCAGGGACACCATTACCCAGATCAGGTCGCTCACAGCCCCTTCCAACCTGGTCTTGAATGTTTCCAGGGATGGGGCCTCCACTGCCTCTCTGGGCAACCCATTCTAGTGCTTCACCACCCTCACTGTAAAGAATTTCTTCTTTATATCCAGCCTAAACCTACCCTGTTTCAGTTTCACCCCTTGTCCTATCACCATTGTCCCTACTGAAAAGATTCTCAATGAATGATGAATGAGCTGGAATGACCATTTCCTTGGGTATTCTTATTCAAAGCTGAAAAGGTGGCTATATCCTCATCTGGGGGGGAGGGGGGTGGAAAGATGTGGGAGGGTCACCAGTCTGTCAGAAAAGCGCTGACTCCAAAAAAGATAATATTTCTCCTGGGCTTCTTCACAAATGCCCCTGCCCAAGTAGCTCTTGGGAGCCCTGGTGATAATCTCTTACAAATATTGTGCAAGAAGAAATTCTCCCTTCTGTCTCCAGTCCTTGAGATTGGTAGCTGGATGAGCAGGTTCTTAAGCTAGAACACAAGATCCCTAAAAGCCTGGAGGACATCAGCCCCAAATGGGTCTTTACAGGGGACAACTGTGACTTGTGAGGACTGAGACATGTCATGCCGACACGTGAACATGTCACAGAGAGCTCCATGCAATGGAGGTTTGAAGCTTGAGTGTCCTGTTGGCACATTGCCCACGGCCACATTTCTCCAGCACTGGGGTGAGGAGCATTGCAACCACATCTCAACCCTGTGCTTGGGAGAGATTCATCTACTCATTCACAAAGTCTTGGGATGATACAAACCATCAGGGGACCAACCTTGTCATACATCTTGTTCTCCCTTTTCCTAATCAGCAATGAAAAATAATAAAACCCCCCTACTCTGCTGAACAAGTTGGATTTGTCCTGATTGGATGTTCTGGTGCCTCATGCTTTTTGAAGGCATTGCTGGATAGGAGGGAGGTGTTTCCAGCAGAATTCAGATCCAGGCTTTGAATTGAGTTACATTTCAAAGCGCTCAGATCTTGTCTTGGATTAGGAGGCCAGCAGGTCGAGGGAGGGGGTTCTGCCCCTCTGCCCCGCTCTGGGGAGACCCCCCTGCAGTGCTGCCTCCTGCTCTGGGGCCTCAGCACAGGAGAGACACGGAGCTGTGGGAGCGGGGCCAGAGGAGGCCCCGGAGATGATCCGAGGGCTGGAGCAGCTCTGCTGTGGGACAGGCTGGGAGAGTGGGGCTGTTCAGCCTGGGGAAGGGAAGGCTGCGGGGAGACCTTCCAGC
>KL265971.1:6300-17514 GCA_000699545.1 Podiceps cristatus | reverse complement strand
GGCCCACCTCTCCAGCCTGTCAAGGTCCCACGGAATGACATCCCTTCCCTCCAGTGTGTCAACCACACCACACAGCTTGGTGTCATCAGCAAACTTGCTGAGGGTGCACTCAGTCCCGCTGCCCATGTCACTGACAAAGATTTTAAACAGCACCAGTCCCAGCACTGACCCCTGAGGAATGCCACTCATCAGTGGCATCCACCTGGACGTCGATCCATTGTCGGCAACTCAACGTGTGACCATCCAGCCAGTTCTTTATCCAATGAGTGGTCCATCTGTCAAATCCATGTCCCTCCAGTTTAGAGACCAGAATGTCATGAGGGACACTGTCGAATGCCTTGCACCAGTCCAGGTAAATGATGTCAGTTGGCTGCCCTCTGTCCACCAATGCTGTAACCCCATTGTAGAAGGCTACCAAGTTCGTCAGGCATGATTTGCCCTTGGTGAAGCCATGCTGTCCCCAATCACCTACTTGAATCACCTCCTTGTTATCCATTTGCCTTAGTATGGTTTTAAGGAAGATCTGCTCCATCAGCTTGCCAGGCACAGAAGTGAGTTCCCTGGGTCCTCCTTTTTTGTCCTTTTTAAAAATGGGGGTGATGTTGCCCCTTCTCCAGTCAGTGGGTACCTCACCAGACTGCCACAAAGTCTCAAATATGATGGAGAGTGGTTTGGCAACTTCATCTGCCAGTTCCCTCAGGACCCGCGGGTGTACCTCATCAGGACCCATGGACTTCAGGTTCGGTTCTTCATTCTTCCAGTCCCTATCTTGGGGACTCCTGACTAGGACAATGTGGCTAGTGCACTTGCTGTTGAAGACTGAGGCAAAAAAAGTGGTAAAGCACCTCGGCTTTCTCTGCGTCCCAGGTAACCAGGTCTCCTGATTCCATCTGGAGAGGGCCCACTTTCTCCCTGATCCTCCTTTTATCATTGACATACCTATAAAAAGCTTTCTTGTTGCTCTTGACATCCCTGACCAGGTTTATGGGCTTTGGCTTTCCTAACTTGCTCCCTGACTACTCAGACAATTTCTCTGTATTCCATCCAAGCTACCTGTTCTTGCTTCCACACTCTGTAGGTTTCCTTTTTCTGCATGAGCTTGCCTAGGAGCTCCTTGTTCATCCATGGAGGCCTCCTGGCTTTTTTGCCTGACTTCCTCTTTCTTGGGATGCATCGCTCCTGAGCTTGGAGGAGGTGATTCTTGAATATCAACAAGCTCTCTTGGGCCCCTCTTCCCTCTAGGACTTTATCCCAAGCTACACTACCAAGCAGATCCTGGAGGAGGCCAAACTCTGCTCTCCTGAAGTCCAGGGTAGCGAGATTACTGCGTGCTATCTTCACTGCCCTGAGGATCTTGAACTCTACCATTTTGTTGTCACTGCAGCCAAGGCTGCCCTTGAGTGGCAAGTTCCCCACCAGCCCCTCCTTGTTGGTAAGATCAAGATTCAGATCAGCACTATGACTTGGTGGAGGAAGTTATCATCAACACACTCCAGGGAACCTCCTGGATTGCTTGTACTCAGCTGTGTTGTCCCTCCAACAGAAGTTGGGGTGGTCCCCCATGAGGACCAGGGCCTGTGAACGTTTTTTTTTTCTGTATATAGGGGGCCTCGTCTGCTCGCTTGTCCTGGCCAGGTGGCCTGTAGCAGACTCCCACTGTCATGTCACCTGCCCCTGCCCTCCCTTTAATCCTGACCCATCAGCTCTCCGTGGGCTCCTCATCCATCCCCAGGCAGAGCTCTGTGCACTCCAGCTGGTCACTGACACAGAGGGTGACACCTCCTCCTCGTCTCCCCTCCCTGCCCTTCCTGAAGAGCCTGTATCCCGCATCCCAGCACTCCAGTCACAGGAGCCATCCCACCACGTCTCCGTGATGCCAATGAGATCACAGCCCTGCAGGTGTGTGCACATCTCCAGCTCCTCTTGTTTATTCCCCATGCTACGTGCGTTTGCGTAACGGCATTTAGGCTGAGCCCCTGACGGAGCTGCACCCTCGCTGCCGCCCAGCTCTCTGCTCTCTGCCTTCCCTGGGACAGCAGAGTGAAGGGCCTCGCCAGCACAGCGTCCTGCAACAACTGGCTTTCCGGCCCCAGGCTTTTCACTAGCGAGCCTGGTTTTATCCCTTTCCCCCTTCAAATCTAGTTTAAAGTCCTTTCAATGAGCGCTGCTAACTCCTGTCCCAGGATCCTCTTCCCCCTTTGAGACAGGTGTACCCCATCCGCTGCCAGCAGGCCTAGTGTCATGTAAATAATACCAGAGAGAGTTCACCAAGATGGACATCTACTGGCTTTTTTTTCCACTGAAAGAGATGTTTTCAGTAAGAAACTGTGTGGCTGAATGAGATGCATCTCTCCATGTTGCTAACATTAGGAAAGTTCTATGGATGAATCCATAGAAGATGATTAATACCAGAGGAAGTGACTAATGTTAAAGTTAGTTCTTCCTGCTGGTTCTTATAGTAATATTTGCAATATAGTAGCACTTTTTCTTCACTTTTTTTTTCTTCAGTTTTCTCTCCTTTTCAACAGGCATTCTTCATCTTCTTAAGTGTTTATGCTAATCATCTCATAATGTACAATCACTCCAGTCTAGCAATTATCAAACTACAAAATGTTGCTTTACAGGAAACTGTACACAGATAATGTAGAAACGATTAATATCTCTAGTATTGTTCATTTGTTGCTATGGAAATACTGTTCCTCTATAGAGCTATTAGTAAACACTATATTAGTGATGCAGCCAGTGACAGAGAAAACTTTGGCAAGCACCGAGGTAAAATTAAGATGTATATTGTCAGAGATATACAGTTTCAGCATAAATACATAGAAATATATTTCTTCACTATGCTTTTATATGCTAAAAACATCCATTTCAAGTGCAGCGTATATGGACAGAAACTTAAAGGTCAGTCGTCGGAATATCATATACAAGTACATTGTAAATCAAAAGAGACATCCACCAAAAAAATAAGCAACTTTTTCATTATTGTTATCCACATAAATAGAAGTGTACCTGCCCTACTAGATATACCTGTGGGTTTTGGGTTTTTTATTTTTCCCAAGTAATATTGTTCTTCTTTCCTACTATATACAACAGCCCTTCTGTATTTGTCATTAGGTTTTCTTTTCCTTGTCTACAGCCACATGATTAGGAGAGAAAGAGAAATCTGGAACATTTTAAATAGTTTCTCTAATGTTCCACTGTGAGCACATTTTTAACTGTTCTGATGTCCAATTTTTCCATGCTTAATGTGCTGAACAGCCAAATTATTTTTTTCTTCCTCTCTAGAAACTGTTAGTGCCAGTAAAGCTATGTAAATGTTTTCAGTGTAAAATATAACTTCTCATCTTCTTTTTCAAAGTCTTTTATGACTTAGTACTACCTTATGTATTCATCTCTCATATAAAAATTGGGAGACCAGTGTTTAGCTCATTCTGCCAGCTTCAGTCCAGCAGGGTTATCAAATACATACCTATATATGTTTTCCCTGAATATCATCTTCATAAACATCAGCAAAGCTACTTCATTGTTCTCTGCAATTTTCCAGCAGGACACTCTTGCAGAGTTGCTCCAAACAAAATTCACCATGTATTGTAGTATTGGCAGGGTATTGGCATTGTGGTATTGTTTTGGCCTGCATCACGTTGTCTCTTGTTCATGTTTCAAATTTACCTTCAAAGCGCATGCCATAAGTATCTGAAGCAACCTGTCTGAGAGTAAATGGGGATCAGCATGGGCTACTTTACCCACATAAATGCATTAGCTCCACAAATACTTAATGATTATAAGTTCTTCATGATAGTTTTTTTCTGGTTTGTTTTGTGTTCTCTGGCTTAGAGAAGCCATGGTCTGTGACTATGGCTTTATAAATGACATCAATAGCAATACTGTTAATATGCACTGAAAAATTGATATACATTTTAGAGAGGGAAAGCAAAGTTCTACTGTCTTCTGTAATTACAGAAATATTATGATTCCAAATAATGGGATTGCTAGCTCTTATCAATCCTTTACTTTATTAGTATCTAGAATAGGGGTAAATTATTTGCAGATATAACTTTATTGAATCATGTGGTGTTATGCATGTGGTTCCCCTGGACTCTGGTCATGGAAAAATTAAACAAGTTTTGTAGGCTTCAGAAGCAAGATCTGTATTCTATGCTGTGGAGACATTTTTGCAAATCACATAAATTTATTTCCTGTTTTTCCAAAACTTAACTTAATAGACTGAGGGTAGCACGTAAACAGAATTCAAAGATCCTTCATGCAAACACACATGGTAGATATGCTGAAAAAGAAAACCTATAATGTTTGTCATGCAAGCGTCATGAAGTTCAACAAGGCCAAATGCAAGGTCCTGCATATGGGTCAGGATACTCACCAGTATCAATATAGGCTGGGGGATGAAAGGATTGAGGAGGATTTGGGGGTACTGGTGGATGAAAAATTGGTCATGAGCTGGTGATGTGCACTTGCAACCCAGAAAGCCAAATGTATCCTGGGCTGCATCCAAAGCAGAGTGGCCAGCAGGTCCAGGGTAGTGATTCTGCCCCTCTGCTCCGTTCTGGTGAGACCCCACTTGAAGTACTGCGTCCAGCTCTGGGATTCCCAGTGTAAGAAGGACATGGACCTGTCAGACCGGGTCTAGAACAGGGCCATGAAAATGATCAGAGGGCTGGAACACCTCTCCTATAAAGAAAGACTGAGAGTTGGAGTTGTTCAGACTGGAGAAGAGTAGGCTCCAGGGACAACATATTGAGGCTTTTCAATATATAAGAGGCTTCTAAGAAAGATGGAGAGAAACTTTTTACCAAGGCCTATAGTGACAGGACAAGGGACAATGGTTTCTAACTGAAAGAAGATAAATTTAGACTGGGCATAAGGAAGAAATTTTTCATGATGAGGATAGTGAGACACTGGAACAGGTTGCTCAGAGAAGTTGTGGATGTCCCATCCCTGGAAGTGTTCAAGGTCAAGTTGGATGAGGCTTTGAGCAACCTCATCTAGTGAAAGATATCCCTGCTTGTGGCAGAGAGGTTAGAACTAGATGATCTTTAAAGGTCCCTTCCAACCCAAATCATTCTATGATTCTATGATTTTGGGGGGTGGTTTAATGAGTAAGTGAGCGGTGGTGTATAAAATTTGTGTTGTGTGAATGAACCACTGCAACATAAGACTCTACTAGATATTAAAAATTATTTTGATATGTATGATTCCAGGCACATGCGCTTAAGTGTGGGATAATGTAAAATGTTCACTGCTATACTGACCTGGAGGAGCTCCATAAAATCACTTAATGGTCTATATCACAGCTTCAAATGATTCAGTTCATTACAATTAATGAAGGGTGGTAGATCTGGAAAAGATTTCATATTGGATATGGTCATAGTCATTTGTTCTGTTCACTAAATCATTATGTTATCTCACTGGCATGAATCTTTCAATTTTAACATATTAATTTGAAGCTGCCTCTTTTAGAGTTTGTTTTGATAACCTTTGTTGGAGACAATATCCAAAAGAGTTCACTCTGAGGAATAATCTATAATTTAAAAAAACATAAAGATACTCTGTTCCAGTTGCCAAATTACACAATTTAAAAATGTTACATAATGCATAAACAGCTTTGATGAATCCATTTTGTCATTCCTATTGTATAATGATGTTGACATTTCATTAATTTCAAGATTGCTGCAGATCTCAGGGAGACAGATCAACTAGCATTTAAAGATTTTGCTTAGCAAAATCCAAGAAAACAGAAAGAAGTCTACCTAGCCCTAGTGTTATAAAGAAGTATCTTCATGCAAGGTGTTCTTCTGTAATAGACATTAATGCAAGACAAACTATCCAGATTCCTGTGGGAACCTGGAACACATTTCATCTGGCTACATCATTATGGAAATTTTGACCATTGGCTCTTAATTAGGTATTCTCATTTGTGTGATGGAAGTTCATGATTTTGGCTAGATACCATTCATAGCTCTGCTTTGCTTAAATTGCTTTGTATGGAGAGTTATATTGCACTACAATAAACAGGAGAAAAAACAAAACCTTGTTAAAGGCTGAAGATAACTTGGCACTTATGTTGCATATTTAGCATGCAAAAAAAGGCTTTCTTAGGGCTAAAACAATTGTAGCTGGAGGCAGTAGTAGCAGCTGCCACAATGTTCAGCTGAATTAAAATCTTTCTATGGGCTGAGAAAATCCACTGCTAGTCCTACCAGCTAAAATATTGAAAATAATCTCATGGTTGATGAGATAATGGCAGTTGTGACCAGCCTGGGGCTCTAAAGCAAGAAGAATCAAAAGGCCAAGGATCTTTTGTAACAGTGCACTTTTCAGCTGTGATAGCTAAGAAAAAGAGTGTCCAAATGATCACAGACATTGCAGAAAATATAGTGCCATGTCTCATCTCATTTAAAGAAAACAGAACAAAAAATCATAGTATAATCTTGTTATAATCTTGTTAGTGCTCAATGAAAAACCCGTGTACACTGCAAGGGAAGCTCAGATGACTTTAAATCAAAATCTAAAGACAAAAAATAACTATTTCTTGAAAAAAAGATCTTAAACTAAACCTGGAGGTTGGTAATCTGGATGTGTTAGACTGAATATAGGTAACAAGTATATTCCATGTTGCAGTAACTGGTCCCTGACCTTAGCCTGGGGCTAACTGTGAAGCCTGGCTGAATATTACCACATATAATGAGAAAATACATCATATCATTGACTTAATCAAAATATGATAATTAATCATTGCTGTATCTGCCATTGGGAATAAAATTTTTCTAAATGTTAATTAGCCTACAAAAGTAACAAGTGAGCTTTTTAATCTCCTTTACCTCTTTATTAGCTCATGAGCCAAATACCTCAAGAGAGCCTCAGCTTGTACCCTCATCATTTTGACTCCTTGCATTGTGCCCAAGCATCAGACAACTGGTTCTTTTTCTTGAAAATTGTCTGTTGAACCCAGCGCTCTGTAAAGAACACAAATGAAAATTGAATACAGAAGTCAAAACTAGAATTAATATTTTGCCTGATAAGCATGCCAAATTTATATAATTTGTATTTTAATTCAGTTTAAGATTCAGGTGAAATAATTCATTTCATGTTACAAATCTGATAAATTATTGCAACTCATTTTTCACTGTTGAGATAATTTTAATAATCATTATTTAAATCACTCAATTTGCTTCAGACCAGCCTTGTTATCACGAAGCAGTAAAAAAAAAAAAAAAAGGAAAATAAAAGATGGGAAACTGGAACTGGCTGAGGGGGTTCCACAAAGCCCAAGCTATACAGGACTTTAACAATGCGGGGACAAGGGAGAAAAAAAATAAAGAGAGGTGGTTTTTCAGAAATAAAATGATGAATTTTCCAATTTTTTTTTTTGTAAAGGCAATTGAAAAATACTATCTAGAAAAATAAATTTCAGAAAGTAGCTCTAAGAAAATACCAGATTACATATGTAGTTTCAGTCATTAAGGTGAAAAGGTTGTAATTTTTTTTTTTTTTTAGAACAGCTCTCAAGACATTGTTAAAAGCAGAACTAAAACTCACGTTTCTAGACAGATGGGGTTTGAAAAGAGCTTAAAGCTGTACAGATCCACATACGAATCCTGTTTTCTTCCTTTAAATCTCCAGGTTGCTGAGATACATGTTCCAGGCATTTCCTTCTGAGCTGCAAGATTTTTCTTATCCATCTCCCCAAATCTCCAGATTTGGCTGTGTGACAAAAAGTTTCAGAAGCTCTCTCACCCTGTCATATTCAAGATCAGTCATTTCACACTACCAGCAGGCCCTTTTCTAACACAGAACTAAAAGTGTTAGTAACACTTGCTTTTGCTAGAATCACTTTTGGACTGGTTGATAGGATGAGGAAGTGTGTGTATAACAAGATGTGTTCCTTTTGCAGATACAGTTGTCATTTAGAAAAATGTGAAAACTAAATATAAATAAAAATAAAAATAAGGCCCCTCCTTCATATACATACATGTATATATTTATGCACACGCATAAATAGGTATGTATGTAGGTATATATATACTTTTTTGTGTGTGTGATGCTTATGTATGTTTTTGTAAATAAAACCCCTAATGGAATGAAAGAAATATTGCAAAACTATGTAACAGGCAACAAATATCCCTTCCTTTTTCTGGTATTTACAGTAATACTATTAATCATGATGAATTCTCTCACTATCCATGGGGTTGCAGTATGCAATCCCTTAGGATTTCTGTTGTAATTTAGCATTAATTAATTTCCACCTACAATAAAGCGTTACCAAAACCTGAATAATCTAGCATCTCTGATTCTTTCCAGGGTTTTCCTCCTTTTACCTCTAGTAGTCAGAGGTTATTCTATATATTTCCAGACAGTGATACGCAGAACTATTTCCCTACTACCACTCAGACCTAAAGTAATTTAAATGCATTATTTATCCCTTGAGTAATTTGCCACAACTAATCCTCACAAGCAAGTCTAATGCTGGATCCTCTGGGACATTCCTCATTTCTGATTAATATTAACCGTGAATACACATCTTGAAAAATACACCAGTGGAGTACTGTTATAGGCTGCTTTGATGCTGAAAACCAAAACACCCGTTTTTCAGTACCAATAGAGCTGCACTAGGCCTGTCAGACAAGTAAAGCCCTATGACACTGTTAGGGGAATGCTCTGACCCCAACCCCTCCAGCCTGGCAGCAGCACAGTTCAAATTTACTTGAACATGGACTGTGATCCCAGTCTTGCACCCTTTGTTCCCAGGTGTGAAATTGCTAATATACTTAAGTGTAACTTTTAGTTAAAGCATGTAAATAATTGTCGCATTTCAGCCTTAAGTATTTAAGTAGCATCAGTGTAGGTACTGAGATCCTCTCTCTCCATAGCTGTATCTTAGCTAGCTATGTCTATGACAATTCTTGGTCACTGTCCTCTACTACTGAGCTGGTTACACTATTAAATGAAACAAGGGTGCAACACACTTTTCAGAGGGTGTTTCAAATATTCTGAAGTTCACAGGGATTAGTTGTCTCAATAGGATTGCAACTACCATATTATAAAAACAAACAACTAATTTTTTCAGGATTCAGGAGACTGCCTTTGTTGAATCACAGAATCACAGAACAACAGGGGTTGGAAGGGACCTCTGGGGACCATCTAGCCCAGCCCCCTGCTAGAGCAGGGTCACCCAGAGCAGGTTGCACAGGAACGTGTCCAGGAGGGTTTGAGTATCTGCAGAGCAGGAGACTCCACACCTCTCTGGGCAGCCTGTGCCAGGGCTCGGTCACCCTCACAGGAAAGACGTTTTTCCTCATGTTCAGACGGAACTTCCCGTGTTCCAGCTTGTGCCCGTTGCCCCTGTCCTGTTGCTGGGCACCACGGAAAGGAGTCTGGCCCCATCCTCTTGACACCTGCCCTTGAGATATTTATAAGCACTGATGAAGTCCCCTCTCAGCCTTCTCTTCCTCAGGCTGAACAGCCCCAGCGCCCTCAGCCTTTCCCCACAGGAGAGATGCTCCCGTCCCCTCATCACCTTTGTAGCCTCCCCTGGGCTCTCTCCAGTAGTTCCTCGTCCTTCTTGAACTGGGGAGCCCAGAACTGGACACAGCACTCCAGGTGGGGCCTCACCAGGGCAGAGCAGAGAGGGAGGAGAACCTCCCTCGACCTGCTGGCCACGCTCTTCTTAACACACCCCAGGGTGCTGTTGGCCTTCCGAGCTGCAAGGGCACATGGCTGGCTCATGGTTAGTTTGTCACCCACCAGGATTCCAGGGTCTTTCTCTGCAGAGCTGTTGAATCGGTTTGGTTTTTTTCTTCTCTTTCAACAGAACTGGTTTGAACTGTCACATTTTTCAATCATATGAATGAGAAGTAAGAATTATACAGAGCTTCGATTTTCCAACAGTACTCTTAAAACCCCCTTTATACTTCTTAAATACTGTTATCAGTTTCTTAAAAGTAACATCTTCCAGTTAGAAAAATTTAAAATTTTACATATTAAAAAAAAAGAACAAACACAAACCCAACAGCTGCTACTATTTTAACAAAGGACAAAGTGTTTAAAGCACTCTAGAGAACAATACAAATTATAGTGATAATGGAAACTGTAAAAAGAGTAAACAAAACGTGTTGTATTAAAAATATTAAAGGTCATTTTGAGAAGTAACTTGTGAACATTACCAGTAGGTTTCCAAGCTACACCCCCAGTTAGTTTGGTGGGACAATAACATAGTAACAATTTCAATAAGATTTTAATGCCAGTATTTTAATGGAGACCCTATTATGGTGCCATTTACGGTGTGAGCTAATGATGGCAAGATGATTTTAATATCACTCTAAGGGCATTCCATTATGAAGCCATTACAATATGAAGCTGCAACAGCAAAACTCTTTTCACAGCAAATCCATAGAGACAGTGTGATGGTTCCATTACTGGTTCCAAAGTGATATGATGGCACTCTAAGGATTTCACTACAAACCTACAGAGACCATACCAGCATGTAAATGATGATCTGGATGATATGCTTCTTTGCAGATAGAGTTGTATTTCCATTCTAAAATACAGGTTTTTTCTGAGACATTGCAACAAAAAAGTCATTTTATGAATCCTGACTTGTTCCCTACATGCACTCCAAGAGACATTGCCTTAGCAAGCAAAGTCCTTCAATCTTCTTCTTTCCTTTTCACCTGTAGTCTTGTTGACATGGTTGAGAGAGGACCTGAGCTTAGTTCTATTTTTATTAGGTCATGAGTGTTTACCAGAAATGTATTATTTACTTCAATACTCACCTGCTGAGCTAAACATAAGAATAATCTGATGATAGTGTTATCATGCAACAGTATCTTCAATTGTTCCTAGTGACAGGGTCAGTAAAATTATAGGATCTGAACTTATTTGGAAAATGTCCTAAACCTACCTAGGAAGAAAATTTGGAGTTGAAATGGTTAAATTTGTTTCTCTGTGACGGTAAATTCTCTTGTACTTTTTTAGAAAAGATCTATATTGCTAGAACTGCTTGTGACTATGTTGATGGAACATGTAAAAAGGTCTGTAAAATGATGCCAAATTTTTCAAAAAAAATAGATAAGTATCCTTTTGTGACATACTCAGCATGAAAGAGTTCAGAGGTTTGTTTTGGAATTTTTTTAAACTCCTCCCCCGCCCCCCCCCATTTTGCTAGATTATGAAATTACAATAAAAATGTAACGGGGG
>KL265969.1:0-23579 GCA_000699545.1 Podiceps cristatus | reverse complement strand
GTTGTAGAGAGGTGGGTGTGGGTCTCTTCTCCCAAGTAACAGGTGAGAGGACAAGAGGAAATGGCCTCAAGTTATGCCAGGGGAGGTTTAGATTCAATATTAGGAAACATTTCTTCACCGAAAGGGCTGTCAGGCACTGGAACAGGCTGCCTAGGGAGGGGGTTGAGTCCCCATCCCTGGAGGTATTTAAAAGGTGGATGAAATAGTTTAAAGACGGGTGCTTAGGGATATGGTTTAGTAGTGGTCAGGCATGGTTGGACTCCATGATCTTAAAGGTCCTTTCCAACCAAGGGATTCTATGATTCTATGACTTTGAATAGGGTAAATGTCCACTTTCTACAAAGGCAACAATAAACCCACTTTACAAAGTGCTGTCAGTAGTCAGTAATAGGAAGATTTAACTTGCAGGAAGAGCAACAAGGGCTGATACTGGAGTGGTAAAGATGATACATCTGGAAAAATTGTATGGAAGAGGCTACTCCCTGTAGTATGTTTGCCATATGCTTTGGCAGTATGAGACAGAGAGGATATGCAAAAGTCACATTTGTTTTAGTGCTGGCACCAAGCAACACATGCATCTGTGGCATGCAGGTCCAAAACTTTGACAGAGCAGAGCAACGCCTTTCTTCCCTGTCACATACTTCTTGCATGAAGCAGCTGAGGCAAACAGTAGTGGACTCTTGTCAAGAAATATCTCAGGAGCCACCAGCCAGAAGACCAAGATGTGCGTTGGATTTCATTTCACTTGAAGTGAACCTTTGTGCTCTGGACTATGGGCACCTGCTTTGTACTTGGGTAGTAATCCACAGCACTGGAGCTCATTCCAGAGAAGAATGCTATCAAACTGATTAATCAAACCTACCGCCTTCCGAAATTACCTTTGACTATGTTTTGATTTGCCTAAGTGTGGTTCTACCTTTGCACCAGACTATCCTGTCAGTGTTTCCAAACCCCTTTTCCATTCTAAACCTGGGAATAAAAATAAGTACATGTGCTTTTAAAAAGAGGCACAGTGGTCCTGGGACTGTCCATATTACTTCATCTGGAAATATTTCTGGCACTGACCAAAGGTGAACTGGCTTTTATGTAGGGCAGCTCCTGCAACAGATGAGAATAAATTGTTTATATGCTTCATTTGTTCTTGTCTGTAGCACTAGTGAATGCCATGCCCCTCTTAAAAACCTCATTTATAGAGCTCCAGTCCCAGGATCATTCTGTTTGTAACAACTCTACTGTACAGTTAATTTTTCCTTTTGCCAGGTAATGGCAAAAGGCCAGACTGCAGCCCTTTACAGGAACAGATTCAGTCACATGGAGGTTACTGTAATCTGAGGGCTAAACTGGGACAGCAAAGGCTGTGGAAAGAACCCATAGGCTTCTCAAAGTCTCTTTCACATGGAAATGACATGTTTCTTCTTTGATCTCAAGGTCCCCTCCTTCTTGCTCCATCCATGCAACCAAGGCCACCTGCTGCTCCCACCTCTGCAGCCCAAAGACACGTGGGTGAGGTGTCTTGCCGCACTGAGGGACCCTGTGGCACGCTGAAGGTGTTGTCAGTGGCAGTGATCAACAGATCATTTTTGGAGAAAATATGTACTGGTCTTAGCTTTCTGAAACTTTTTTTTTTTTTCCCCTGCAGATCAGCAAAGGGGAGACGATAGCCTGCCTGAGTGCCTGAATGCTCTTTGGTTGGAGAGGGCCCTGCCCTTATCGTTCGCCCTTTCCTCTGAGTAGGTTCAAGGGCTCTGCTGTGTACCCTCTGCTTACAGTAGTTTGATGAGGCTGAATTGGAGCTCTCTCAGATAGAGAGTGATGTCTCAGTGGTATCTCATTTCACTCATTCCCTGGTCCATAGCCTTACCCTTTCTGCGAAATATCACAACTCTTCTTTCCCGATGGCTTGAATGCATCACATTCAGTGAGGCTGCACTGAGGAGAGCTTTTGAAGAACAGTAATAATGAAACCTCTCTAGTGCTTTTTATCCTGTGTGTAAAACCCAAACTTGTGGCGGTTTTATCGTCTCTTCTCTACCTGGGCATGAAACATCAACATACAAAACAGTTAAGTGCTCTGTTCCTCAAAGCTGTCTTCAGTCAACAAGCCCCTGCCACACGTAAGGGATTAAATTCACACTTTTTGTGACAGACAAAGCCATAGCTAGAAATTGTCCATAGTGCACTCAGAATGGCTTCTTTAGCTTCTGGATGAGGCAAAAGGGGGTGTGTGTTAAATGTGAGGTGGCCCTCACACTTCATAATCCATGCACCTCTAGACTCTTTTGTCTGGGATCTCCATGTAGCTGACACACTACAAAGTAAATTACTTCAGTCTACAATGGCAGGCAGATTTTTGCAAGTTCTACTCCTCTTGGATAACTATTTGCATGGGTACTGCCATTGTTAAAAGATTTGAGAGGGAAAGGTTCACACTGTTTCTCTACATTTGCCTTCCATGGCTCTGCTTATAACTTTCTGCAAGGAAAAAAAAAATCTTTAGAAGTACATCACTTTTTTTTTTTTTATCATCAAAGAAACCAATTTCGCCCAGAGCCTTATTAATAGTGGAGGTGGAAGTAGAACTCTAACAGCAAAAACCCAGCAGGCATAATATGCTTGTTTTTCTTTTTTATTTTTTCTTATTAATTCTAATCCCACATTGCTTATTGCTTTTTTGGAAGAGTCTGATTAGAACAAAAAAACCTGATATTAGCATTAATTGAGAAAAGTTAAATTCACAATGAAGACACGTAAATGACCTGCTCAGGACAATGCAAAACTGATGAAATCCAGATCCTTGCTACCATTTTCAGAGGAAGGTTTTATAGACTGTTAATTCTGCACTATGTATTATTAATTATGCATCTATTTTTCTTCTACCAACAAGACAGGATTACTTCAGAATAATTTTTTTCATTCATTCTTTCTGCTTTATTACTAAGTAGTGGTGGCTGACAGTTGAATATCTACAAACTTTCCATGCTTTTCTACCCAGTCTCTGGATCTGCCTCTGGCAACATATATGTAGATTCAGCACTGATCCTAGTGATGTCAGTCTCTATTGAATTTGCTGAGATTAGGCCATGGCCTTTCATATCCAGTTCTCTGCTGAGGAATGTGCTGAAAAGTGCTCATTTTTAATGCCACTCAGAAATTATAAAAGATAAAATAAAATTAACCCTGCAAGAACAATAGCCCTTGGAATTATCAGAGCAAACAAACAGGACACCTATTTCAATTTGCTGCAAAGCCCATGGAAAATAATAGTCTCTGAATTAGATGTTTGGTTATCTTTTAGCTCTGTAGATCTCTCCACTTGGGCCTGCCTGTAAAGAACAACAACATCAAAGCAACACTGCAGGAGGAGCCAGGTCCTACAGCCCTCCTGCCTGGAGCATACTGCATCACTTCTGCCTTTTGCACACTCCCTGAAGTGAGACGGGGCACCTCCAGCTGCTCTCCTGTCAGGAATCTGTTGGGAGCACAAAGCTCAGGGTCCGTGAGGACTCACGTCAGGAAGACGTGCTTCTCTAGCCTTTCTTCCACACTTTCTTTCCTGTGAAACAGTGCAGTGCACTCTCTCACTTGGTTGACAAGCCGAGAGGGCCAAAACCTAAAATAATTTTTTAAAAAATTTAATAATTCATAAAATCGGCTGCCATGATTTGCGCATAAATCATGGCAAATTTAATACACCTCACAAAAGTTTTGTTTTACCTTAATAAGCTTAATTAACTCTTTCCTAGGTCATGATGAAAGTGACATTTCAGAAGAAATGGACAAAGAAATCTCGTGGTTTTAATTTAAAATATTTTTTAAAGCTATATTGTGCTTTGATTTTGACAGTTGTGCTTTTTTATGGCCTAATGCATCACAGAGTTTGAGCAATTTGGCATAGAATAAAAGGAACAAAATTAAAACATAAAATGCCATAAATCTTTTCTCCCCTACTTGTTTGCACCACTAAAACTTGAAGCATTCATTTTAATCCCTAGTTTCTGATGGGGATGTTTATTTTATGCACAGCTGAGCGTGGAAATCTTCTATGCTTATTTTCATTGGATTCCTTTTGCCTCCTCAAATTAATTCTGAAGAACAGGGCCTTGACATTTGTCTTAGTTGTCCTTTTGAACTTTCAAATTATAATTCATAAACCACTTTGTGACAAAATCCCAACATTTTCACTGTGCTTTTCTGCAAATTTTTAAAGAAGCCCTAATTGCTTATGTATCATCCCTCTGTTATTGTAGAGCTGACAGCTTCCTACTTCCACCTTGGCCCCTTTGCCAAGGAAGCCTTGCTGAAAGAAAGGGTATATTCACCTGGGCCCTGAGCGATGTTTGCCCAGACAGATGGCTTGGAGGATCAAAAATAGCTTGTGGCCTGCTGACTTAGCCTGAGGCGGAGGTGGGGGCGGTCACGTCTGCCTGTACACATCTGTGCACCCCTCTCGTTGCTGCCCGCAGAAACCATGCCAAGTGCCTTTTTTTTTTTTTTTTTTTTTTACTGTAGAAAGGAAAAATCATGCTGAAGAACTAACACAGCCCTGGCTATGTGCACTTTTCAGGGGACTTTCTGATGACTGTTAGCAAGTTTTGAATTCCTCTCCTTTTTCATCCTACCTGTTTGCTGGGACTTTTATATGAGGAGCCTCGGGACATAAGAAAGGGTAATGTCTCCTCCTTGGTGTCTGCTGGCCTGAAGGAGATACAGGAGTTCAACAAAAAAATACTCAATGGTGTCAAAGGAGTCGGTATGAAATACTGTATTCAGGTGGAGACAGGTGAAAACCATAACGTCCATCCCAGCATTCACTGGGACATGTCCCGGTACAAATGGCACCTGCAGGCTTCTCATGGCTTAGACGTCTCCTCTCCTTCTGCACAAAGCCATGCACAGCCAGGGTGTAGCTAAGAGATAAATAGGAAGGGACAGACTCTGACAGGACACCTACCTTTTTCTCTGAGCCCTTTCATGGCTACATGCTGCCCTGAGAAATGAAGGCAAGTTAAAACCAAAGAATCACCTCGTAATTCAGGTCTGTGACAGGACGTGGATGTGTTTCCAAAAGCCGAAGCCCTCTGAGACCTGGAGAGCTTGTGGCTTGGCCCACGCTGCCTACGCGTCAGGGTTGTTGGCCCATGGCAGCGCTGGCAGGGCTCCCGCCCGCCGTCGGGCCCTGTTTCTGCCTTACAGCCGAGCAACCACTGCCCCCAAGTGCCCATCTGAAGGCTGGTTTTTTTACGTTGGGGGTTCACGGGGTTTCGCGTGTGTGCGATACTGGGGTTAGCAGTGAGGCCGGCTCGCAGACCGCTGTCTGTGCAGTCTCAGCCCCACAGCTCCAGTAGCCGCTCACGTGGACAAATCACTTTATTTAGTATCCCACAACACATTTTCTCCCCACTGAATACCTACTACCTCTCAGAAACCACTTTTTTTTTTTTCTTTTTAATGTCTCCATTTCGTATGCTATTCCCTTTATACCCTGCAGAGTGAAAATCAGTTCCCTGAAAGCCACTTCATTGTCAAGATCAGTGCCAGACTACCATGAAGCTTTGGTCTTCCACATGCTAAAAACCCCCTAGGTTTCCTTATGTCTCCAACCAGAGTAACGGCTCTATGTCTTCCAGCATAATCATACTTTCTCTTTGCTTTTCAAATCAAACCAAATGCACTCTTTTTACTTGGGCAATATCATTCTCCAGTGTTCATTTTTACAGGTAAAAGGGATTTCCTCTTATAAGGCTCAGGCCCTTTCTTACCTGAGCAAGTGTCTCCTTCAAGGTTTCTTGGTACCTTACCACCAGCAATTCTTTTCAAGATTGGATTTACCAGACTTTTTTTCCCTTCTTTTCTGGATGCCCCCTCCAGCTTCCCATCCTCATGTCCCTTCAATTTATGAAGTTTCTTCCCATGCTTACCTGCATTCTCCTGCCCTTCTTCCCTTGCAGAAGCTACTTTCTCCTCCATCCTCCTCCTTCTAGTCTCCTCTCCAACATGTCTCCATAACGCAATGGCTCTCTCTCTTCTCCGATCCCTTCCTGCCCTTGCCTGAGTGCCTTCTGGCAGGACTAATCCTGATCATCGTGACAGCTCCCATGATGGGTGTCCTAGTGCCAGGGTCACCCACTTGGTGTGGTAGCAGCTCCAGAGTGGCTCAACATAAGTCCATCCAGTGCCACCAGCTGCTCTGTGTGTCCTTAGCTGATGGTCACTTTGCTGTCCCCCGTGTGTCACCCCGCGGCTCTCTCCATCACTTTTTGGATTAGGACTGTTGAATAGCTTGTGATAAACGCTTTTGGGCACCCTACCTGTAGCAGCACCAAAAGGCGTAGAAGCCAAGTACTCTCCAGGCTTCGGCCTCCACCAGCCCCTCAGACTGGGAACATCTGAGACCCACTCTGCTTTGAGGGGATCATCCTCTCCCCCAGCTGTGGATACACTGCACAGGTAGGAGTCTCACGGCTGCTCTTCAGCCTCCAAGGCTGGCTTCATTATCATCAACCAGGGAACCTGGCATCCCTTAGGGCGTTATCAGTGCTGCCGCACAGATGACGTCTGATTTGACTGCACCAGATCACAATAGAAAGTACTTCAAACGCTTCCAGTTCTAAACTGGGGCAAACTGTAAGTGTTGGTGATACTGTTCCCAGGGCTTACAGTGCCCATTCTTGCTCATTATTTTCTCCGGTGACATTTCGTAATCTCAGGGACCCATGACAGCCAGTGCACCTGCAGGTGATGGCTGAGCTTTCCCAGTGGTTAGAAATCACGGCTACAGCAGTGGTGTTCCTTAACATCACGCCAAGTATGTCAGGATCAGTGAGAAACCGATTGCCTATCATGTGGTACTGCTTTATTCAAATGTATTGAAGGTCATTAAACACATTCATTTAGTGTGCACAATGCTTGCTTTGTATCTAGGATAACTATATATGAATGGATAGATGGTATTTGAATCTTAGGCGTCTGATACTACAGTTAAATAAAACAGACCATGAATATACACTACAATAATATTTACTTGAAATGAAGAACGGAAAGAAGAGAGACCTCAATAATGCTTTCAAGCCCCAGTAGATTTGTGTTTTGTGTTAACTTGGCTGTAATAATCTTCTGTATCTAGGTTGATGTGTCTATCAAAAATGTTGGCATGAAAACCAAGGAAAAAATTAGATGTCAGAAAGCTAAAAGCCTCCTTTTTTCTCTGTGACAGAGACAGCCTAATTCTGATCCCTACTAGAAATTCAGAGCAGCTGATTTAAGAGTTCAGTTTGTAATGTGTACACACACATTAAAAAAAAACCATATGGAAACGCTTTCTCTATTCAGGCCAATGAGTAATGCAGCTGGATTCCTCTCCCACACACAGAGTGATCAAGTAGAAGTCCTGCTGGTAGGCTGAGCAAGGGAAAAAAGTCCTGTTTTGTTAATGTGATACTTTGCAATCAGGTCAGCAATACTTCTGAGGCTGCTCTACCAATGACTTTCCAGTAGTACCATGGTTTTACAAAGCCTGTCTGGAAGCAGCAAATAATTGCCAGCAGGGAAAAGAGAATTTTAAGAAAAAGAAAAGAAAACAAAACAAAACAGGAGAGAAAACATGAAATTAGGTACCTACCTGTTCTGCCCAAGAGGCAGCTGAGCGCCCTGCATGCAGCCTGTGGTGCTCAGGGAGGAGAAATTCAGGGAGAAACCTCTGGAGAAAAGCTCTTAGGGGCGTCACTGAGTGCTGCTGAGCAGGTCTGGTCTCACTCACAAACTGGCCACTCTCTTTTCACTCCTTGCTTTATCTTACCTTTTGATTACTTTCAGGTTTTATTTCTTAACATTTAAGTATACAGAATAAACCCACCAATCTTAAGCATCATTTTTATTGAGCCAAATCAACAGTGGAAAGAGAGTCTTGCAAGAAGACCAGACCCAGATATGCACTTATATAGACTAGAGAAATACACAACCATAATGCCTTTATTTTACATCTCAAAGTCTCTCCTTCCTAAGCCAGTGGTCATTTTATTCCGGAAGCTTTTCTAACATGTATAGAAAAGACCTGATGAACTCAAGGTGCTCTTTCACCCTATATAGGCATAGTGCTGGAGAAATTGGAAATGAACCTTTCTTCAGGTTTTGTAGTTTGCATTTTTACTTTCCACCAGCTCAGAGTTTCATGCTATATCCAGGTTAACTAGAGCCCATAAGTGACTGAGTTCTGCTCGGCCTGAGTAGTTGAGAAAAGGTGTACCCGGTGAGCCTGAGAGACGGCACAACCGTAAGACACAGGGAGGGATCAGGCTGGTGGGAAGTACTTTTCTCAGGGAGGGCTTTTTCACTGGGCTTGGTGAAACAGTGAAAACCGCCTTGCTTGCTAGGGCAGCCAGGGCACGTTATGCTGCATAAGCGAGCCCGACTGCCTTCCCCCAGTTAAAGCGTCGCTCTGCCCTAGTGCTGTCAGGAGGTGTTATTTCCACAACTGTGAGCCTGTTGGTTATCCATTTGTGTTTCACACATACCCTGCCTTTCTAAACAGACAAGCCTATTTCCAAGCAGGCTGAGTCGCATTAACCACATAATCCGGAACAGAAATATGCATTCATAATTTATGCATAGCTGAAAAGCAATTGTAAACTCTTAAGCATTCAGCATTATAGTCTGGCTTTGGTTATGTTACATGATGATATGAGCTTCAGAACAAATTTAGCTGCAATGCTCTTTTGTTTTGCAGTATCTGAGTATTCGATATCATTAGAGATTTCCCCCCCTTCCTAGATTGCATCTAACCGACTTTCTAATGTATTTACTGTCAAAATGAGGATTGAGCTGTATGATGCACATTACCTGTTCCTTTTCTGTACTGCACTGACTTGTTTGCAAGCCAGACGTAACACGTATACCATAGCAAGCTTTTCAGACAAATAATAGATTGCAAAATGTGTGTTAGCCAACATTTTGTTCTAGTCTTGTACTAGCAACAGCGTAAACAGGATCATGATCTTCACTGTATCTTAATTATATTAGACTCTTCTTCAACTAATTAGCAGCTCATTTATTTAGAGCTGATAGCCAAGGTATTATAGATTTTAAAAAGCCCATATGTTCCCTTTCTCATTGGTGTGCTGATTTTCATTCAAAAACATAGAGGGACCCTTTTCCTCCCTCACTGTCCTTGTTCCCTCCGCACACCAGTTTCACTGCCAGGTTCCCTGCTGCCTTCCAGGTCTGGGGTCATGCACAAATACCCATGAAACATTTATCAAAACCTCACACACACCTGTCTGATTTCAGCTTCTGTTCAAAATGAGCTGCAGATCACAGCAATGTTGTGCGTGTTTCATTAACTTTTCATCAAATCTAGACACTAGGTTTCTCCACTAGAATTTTCCTTAATGAACAACCTGACTACTCACTACCAGCCAGCTTTCTCCACTCTGAACTCTGCTCTGTGGAAACTATCCCATGGGGCGAATTGCACAGCAGCTTGTGATAGGAATAACAGTCTTCCTTCCCTTCTGCAAAAGAAGACAAAGCCATGCAAATGTGTTCAGCATAGAAACTGGAATTGTTGCTCTGGGATGTGACCCGAGGAAAATTAGATTAATTCAAACCTGTGTCTAATATAAAAGGAAGAATCTGAAGCTTATCCACACAGATGATGATGGCAGAAGGAAAGGGGGACTGGTTTTGAACCTGAATTTGTAGGGCATATTCAGCTTTTTGGCCTTGCTTATACTCAGGATTTGAAAGAAATCCAAGGCTGTTATTTAGTAGCGTGAGGTCTTCCCTCTCCTGCACTGCGCACCTCGGGAGCAGTCCCACGAGGAGAGTCGGTGGCTTCAGCCTGCGGGCAGCAGACAGAGAGCACTGAGCCGAGTGGGAGAGCACACGGGCACGCACACGCACAGACACCCCAGGGGCTGGCAGTAATACAGATAATTTCCTAAATTGGCTACTGATTCAGTGCAGCCGTCACATCTCACAGTGCTGTAGCAGCTTTCAGCTGACTTGAAAGGCCTCCTCACAAGAAAGAAAGAAAGAAAGAAAGAAAGAAAGAAAGAAAGAAAGAAAGAAAGAAAGAAAGAAAGAAAGAAAGAAAGAAAGAAAGAAAGAAAGAAAGAAAGAAAGAAAGAAAGAAAGAAAGAAAGAAAGAAAGAAAGAAAGAAAGAAAGAAAGAAAGAAAGAAAGAAAGAAAGAAAGAAAGAAAGAAAGAAAGAAAGAAAGAAAGAAAGAAAGAAAGAAAGAAAGAAAGAAAGAAAGAAAGAAAGAAAGAAAGAAAGAAAGAAAGAAAGAAAGAAAGAAAGAAAGAAAGAAAGAAAGAAAGAAAGAAAGAAAGAAAGAAAGAAAGAAAGAAAGAAAGAAAGAAAGAAAGAAAGAAAGAAAGAAAGAAAGAAAGAAAGAAAGAAAGAAAGAAAGAAAGAAAGAAAGAAAGAAAGAAAGAAAGAAAGAAAGAAAGAAAGAAAGAAAGAAAGAAAGAAAGAAAGAAAGAAAGAAAGAAAGAAAGAAAGAAAGAAAGAAAGAAAGAAAGAAAGAAAGAAAGAAAGAAAGAAAGAAAGAAAGAAAGAAAGAAAGAAAGAAAGAAAGAAAGAAAGAAAGAAAGAAAGAAAGAAAGAAAGAAAAAGAAAGAAAGAAAGAAAAAGAAAGAAAGAAAGAAAGAAAGAAAAACAGAGACACTAGTTTAAAACAGGAATATCTGTCTCCAGGTAAGACTTACCTAAAAATCATCATAGCTAATGAAAAAAATAATGTGTGGAAAGAAAAGGTCTTCTCCAGTGAGGAGCAAATACATTCAAAAGGAGTTAAGCCACTTGTAATTTGGCATTTAGACACTCGTCACTGCCCAGCCTGTGACAAGTACGAGTCTGTCTATATTTTAATTTATCGTTACACCAATGGGATACAAGAACATAGCTGATGGTAAGTCTAGTTTGGGGACTGAAAGTCATTTGATATGGAATTTAACGTCTTCTGAAGGTGCAGGCCATGAACTCTGACAAGAAAAAATTCCATATGGAGGTAACTTCACAGAGCCACAGCGTCAGGCCCATAGGGCAACACTGGCCGGTGACCAGAGAGGATGAGCTGTTCTGGGTACTGGGCAAGGGGCACCAAGAATCGCCAGGACTTTCATCTCCCACCTTGGGCTCTCTCTTCTTCTGGCTAACATCATACTTTATAGAAGAACAGAAGAAGAACAGAACAACCCTTTTTTATTTTATTTTTTTTCCTCAGAAGGAGTTAACATATAGACAGGCATTTTTACATTATATCAATATTAGCAGTTTCAGAGAATAAAAACTTCTGGCAGCAATTCCACTGAAAAACCTTTAATCAAAGTAAGTGACATAAAAAAATTGACAAGGCTGGTGTAAGTGACATTTTGTTTGGCATGACCATAATTTTGCTCTTTGTCATTATTGTGATCACGAGGAAAAAAAGGCTTCATGGTGCATTAATGTTTTTTTATTAAGCCACATAACTGTGCTTTTTGTGTCTAATGTACATTGACCTAACAAGGTATTGACTGGTGCCTGGAGTTCACTGTTAAGAGCGGAGAAAAAACATCACAACAAACTGGTAAACAACTAGTTATTGGTGGCGTTATTTGCAGGGACAGTTGAGGGGAATAGACCATAGTTATAGCATTTCACTGACTGATCCACAACACTAAATATTGAGAACATGGAAGATGTCTGGGTCTGTTTCTGAAAACACCTTCGGTAGCGACTGGCAGCCTTGGTGATGCAGAAAACGACTACGGCTATGAGAGAGGCAGTGCCCTCAGCCTGGGATTAGGGGCTGCCCTGCACGCTGCCGCAGACACCTCCTAGGGAGTGGGAGCACATCCCCCTCACAAAGGTCTGGCAGTGACCACAGTCATTTTGGGGACTATACTGGAACCAGTATAACAGTACTGCTGTACTGGGGATCCGGCACATCTGCTCTGTCTCTCCCACCTGCTTGTGCAAAACACATCTGTGAGCAGAGGAAGGTGCAAGGGGAGTGGAGCTGGGTTAGGGAAGGGATGGACAGAGCAGGATGCCGCTTCGAGCAATCTTCCTTTTATGTGAGGCTTTGGGTGAACCTTGTTTGGCAGTGTCAGAGGTGTCCCTCCACAGTTTTTAGATAGGCTCAAGATGTACGGGATTCAGAAATGTGAACAGTTTCCTGAACCTCTCCTCTCCTTCACCTCTTCCCCAGTGTTTTGGGCCTTTGTGGGCCCATCTTTCAAAATGCAAGCTCCAATCCTTTCAACCCAGGAAGGTTTTTTCCCTCTTTCCTTGTGTCCTCTACTTATGGCTTACACAGCTGTTTTATTTATTTTCACATTCCTTTATTTCTACATACTATCACTTCTTTACCTTAGTCCATACTGACGTGCCCCTTATATAGCAGTATATATTCAGGACCCAGCTCGGGTGCGGGGAATGCAGGTGACTAGCTTGGCAGCAGAGTTACAGCTGGAAAACAGAGGTAACATCAGCAAGAACTGAAAATTTCTCGTCACCCATTACTGTTCCAATTATAAATGTGAATGGTTAGGGAAGCGATCCATCAGACCTCAAATAACGAACCAAAGGAGGCTAGCTCTCCTCGGGTCTGTGTTTTCTTTTCTCTTCCCCTTTCTATTTATTTGCTTGCATCTTGCTTGTCATCCAGTGCCTCCAAGCGTGCCCAGCCCTCTTTCCTAGTATAGCATCTCCTTGAATAATGTAGTCTGTGCAAATTGCAGCCTGGCAAACTGCAGATTCATCAGGGTGGCAGAGGCACAACACGAGTAGGTGTTTTCCCCTTGTAATCCTTTACAGTCAAAGAAGCCAATAAATACAAAATCTTCATTTGCTTTGAGACACCTTATGGCAAAGCAGATCAAGCTGCTCTTTTCCTTCGCTACAACTGTATCTTCTGTCTGCAAGATTAGCAAGCATTACTGTGGATTTGGGGTATATCTGTACTGTCAGGGATCGCTTGCAGCCACCTCTAGCCGAAGCGCAGCAGCACGGCTATAGCTGTTACACTGCCCATCAAAACCAGCAATCTGTGCTGCTTCTTCACCAACAGAATGATCAGTGCTGTGCCCTGAATCAGCCGTGTCAGTGCCTGTCACTTGATCCACGCATGATGTGGAAGAATGTGCTTCTAGGAAACCAGTCCTTTTCTTCAGGGCAGACAAGAAGACCTTGTGAGATAAAAGGAAAGTTTGCTAGACAGCACTGGTTTAATGATGTTAATAAACCATAGCTATTAGTCCAATTACATAAGAGCAGGTAAGCCTGCCAGCCCTAATACCAGAAGATTATAAATGTAGATTAATTTAAACTTCTTTACCTTATCCAGTTCTCCAGATAGGGGATGAAATGCCTGAGTTTATCTTTTTGTAAATGGCTCTGATATACTTTAATTCTGACTTATAAAGGGCTTTCTGGCCAGCAAAGGAAATCCTTTGTTCTCCCCTTAAGTAGGGCTGAAATTGCTCTCAGCTTGCAGTTACCTGCAGGCTGAAAGGTGAGAACTTAAGGTGGTTTTTCCAGGTTTTTCTGCTGGAAATGTTCCCTTAGAAATGCAGAAGGGAAGCAGTGCTTAGCCTGTCTCAGAAATGTTAGATTTTGTTTTGATCTGTTTTTGAGCAGTTGTTTGGGAAGATACGGGTCTCACTGATTGCCACTGCGATGGTGCCAAGCAGAGTGTGGGGGAGCTGGGTGGTTTTGTGCCATCGTGTCATGGCAAGGCTCCGAACGAACAGGACAGTGTCACCATAACAATAACTGTATCGTTAGTCGTAGAGGCACCACACAGGCTTGGAGCTGCCGAGCCATGTGCTTCCCAGGCACAACACACCTACAGGTGCGCAGAGAGGTCACGTCACCCCTGGTGCCAGCACTTCGGCCCATGGCCGACCCCACAGCTCTGCTCTTGAAGCTACACTTCTGTGCTCCCAGGGCACCAAGCCTCTGCTAGTACGACCCACGGTGAGACAGAGATGCCGGGGGTACTTACGGGGTCATGCTGTGCCCTCCCAGTGCTGTCTCATGGCTTTGAAGATAGGCCTTTAATTAACTGCTCACAGCCAACATTGAGTTGTCGACAAGAGAGGAGAGGACATTCCATCGCCTGCTTGCATTCTACCTGGTGTTTAACTTAATTTCATGTATTTACATTTTGCCACTTGTTCCTGTCTCTTGATCCTTGCATAGGGTCTAAACAACAGTGCCCACCCCAAATTACTGTGCTGGAAGTGCCTAGTCCTGCTAGGCTAGGAATAGATAAGCCATTTTAAATGTGTTTAAAATATTAGTTCAGAGAAATTATAATTATTCTATTACAAAGCATACTTGAAAAATAACAGTCCTGGACATGAGTCTTTCAGGCCAAGTTTCATCTCAAGATGAACTCTCACAACACGTAATATCACTGTGAGACTGTTAATTACATTTTGGCAGAAATGGGAATCCTATAATTAGGCTGATGTGTTTGACAGACCATTTTTCACCAAAAAAAAAAAAAAAAAAAAAAAGTTGACCACAAATAATACTTTTTGACTGACCTAATAACCTTCCCACTTGAAAACTCCTATGCAAATGTGAGAAATACAGTCCATCTGTCCATCTTGCCTCTCTAGTGGGGTTGATAGGGCTTGGCAGGGCTTAACAAGTAATTTGAAGCCAGTTTGTTAATGGAATGAATTAAGAGATGATGAAAGATTTTAAGGTCTTCATCTGTGAGAAGGTAGTTGGCCGTACAGCTTCTCCCATACATTTTTTTCCAAGAGAGCTCCAAAGCCTCTCACCCTTTGTTTTCCCCATGCCAAATTCTCTGCTGTGGCAATGTGCTCAGATCCCTATCTGCCTCTCTAACAGCAGCGGTGTGAGCTGCAAGACCCTGAACTAAAAGAACTACCTAAAATATAATTCCCAGCATTTCAATCACCTCTAGGTGATGAGACCTAGATGAAATGAGGGACAGCAAGAGGTCATCCCCCCCCCTCCATGCACGCTCCGTCTCACACGCCAGCGCTCCCTTGCAACATACCCTGTGCTCAGGGCAGGCAGAGAAGGCAGAGCTAAGGCCAGCAGCAGCCACAGCCGAAGGAAGGGTCTCATATTTTGGAGAACTCAGAGATGGTCCCTGTAAATTTGGCAGACAGGAAGGACTGTGTGTGTACAAGCAAAATAGGGCTTGTTTTCAGGGCATCCCACAGTGAGACCACATTATGCAACCAGTTCACTTCAAGAATAGCAATACTGGATCTGCTTGGGATGGAGTTAATTTTCTTCATAGCATCCCCTATGGTGCTGTGGTTTGAGTTTGTGACCAAAACAGTGCTGGTAACACTCTAATGTTTTGGCTGTTGCTGAATAGCACATGCACAATGTCAAGGCTTTATCTGTTTCTCACAGATCTGTAGGTTGGGGTGGGCAAGAGGCTGGAAAGGGGCACAGCAGGGACAGCTGACCAGGACTGACCAAAGAGACTCTCCATACCATATAGTGTCACGCTTGGCAATAAAACTGGGGTAAGGAAAAAAGAGGGATGTTTTTTTGCTTCCAAGATGGCCGTTACTTAGAGACTGGTTGGGCATCAGTCTGTTCAGGGGCGTGGGGGGGGGTGAGAGATTATCAGCCTGGGGGGGGGGGAGCGATTATCACCTTTGCATTGCTTTGTCATGTGTGTCGTCCCCCCCACCCCTCTTCTTTACTTATTAAACTCTCTTCATCTTGACCCACAAATTTCTTCCTTTTGCTCTTCCTGTTCTTTCCCCCATCTCACATCTCACTGTGGGAGTGAATGAGTGGCTGTGTGGGTGCTTGGATGCTGGCCAGGGTCAACCCACAATAGCTGAAGATTAAAAAACTGGTACCCCTGAGACCTAGATGTTCCAAAGCCTACCACTGCATCCTTCCTGCCCATCCATCAGCAGTCTCTGACAGTAAGGGCTCTTCATGGCCTGTTACAGTAGGTGTTTGGGAGTGGGGTGAAGAAGGGGGGAAAGGGATGTTGGTTTTATAGAACTTCATTTAGAAGATGGAAAATAAAAGATGCAGTTGGATGAAATGACATTTTCCCAAAGGGGATGAGAAGCACCCTTGTGTGCCTTTGCTTTCAGAGTGCAAGGACAGCCAAATGCCCTTCATATTTGGGCTTTCATTTCACCTCCTCGCAAAAGTTACTTAACAGAAAATCACGTAGTTCATAAGTTTTTAAAGAAGTGAGCTGGTAAACATGGGGTGGCTGACCCACTTTGCTCTCAGCAACTGATTATTGTTGCTGGAGCTTGTTCTTCCTGGGACCACATTAAGGCAATGTGCCTTGGCTTAAATTCTGCTTAGTGAGGTTTAAGCTAAGGGGTGATATTTCACAGCAAGGAGAAGATAAGGACCTGCACAGAGATATTTAAAGGGACTGAGCTGCAGGAAGCAGACTGAGGGAGTGCAATCCTGTGTCTGCTTTTGGTCAAGAATATTCTTCTTGTCTCACGCCCCATGTTCAGCAGAGCACCCTGGAATGGAATGAACCGTGTCCCCTCCCCGGCGTGGGGTCGGTCTGTCTTTAGGATGAAGGGTTATTTGCTGAATTGGTGGAAAGTTTCAAAGGTTTGGTTTTCTTAATGCAAGGTTTAGTTTAGATTATTATATTCAAGTAGCTTTTGCGGCAGAAGATATTTCTATTGGAAAGATCCAGCAGCCTTTGTTTTCTGCAGGATTTTCTCCATTCTATCCCTGTCACTACAGAAAGGCATACTTTTAAAGAAAACAACTTGAAATCAAAAGTTAAATTGTTGAAGTTCAGGAAATGCCCTAGAATCATGTTCCAGGGATAATACTCTTGTTTAGTACAAAATCACTAATATCTTCAAAAGCTGTGACTAACTAGAGCTGGATCAACAATACCACAGGTTGAAATGATCCATGAGATTCAAATCCTCTTTTTCTCATTCCATTTGACTTGTCAAATAAATGTGATAAATAGTTTGATAAATGGCTGCTGAAAAAAACCCCTCGCATAGAGTATATCATGCCTTTTTGGTTAGGAGGACAGAGAAAGAAAGTTGGACTGTATATAGACTGAGGAAGAAGGCCTGGGCCATAGTACCCACAGAGAAGTAGGTGAACAGGCTTTGTGAATGACGCTAATGATGAGGGTTTTTTCAAGTGTTATATTCCCCTAACTGCTGTCACTAATAAACGTTTATGTTGGTGCAATGCCAAATCATTTCAACCTGATGAGAATCTCTACTAGGCTCCGCTGTTGTAACTTCTCTACAAACTGATGACAGTTGTGCTTTCCATTGTCCTGGGATACTTGATATATTTTTATTACACTGGATACCTTGGCATGAGTGATCTGCTTTATGGCTGCGTTTACAGCCGAGTCTTCTTGTTTTCACAGAGTTGAACATTAAGATGTTTGTTAAGAGGGATGAATTTCCTTATACCTCAGTGATGTTCAAAGTAAACTTTTTGGATAATTCCTGCAGTTTCCCCCTGAATGGAAATGTATTCCCTAAACCTTATGGAACTATGGGCTGATTTATTTCAAACTCATTTCCTCCAGAAACCTTTCTACTTCTCAACAGTATTTTTACTGTAATACCTACACTAGTGTTATTCACTTGAGCACTCTGAGAGAGTGAAGTGTCATTATGTTCAGCTTTCCAAGCAGACACAGACTCATACAGAAAAGGAATTAATCTCACTTAACTTCAGCCATGTAAAAGTGAAGGTTTAAACATGTTTTATGTAGGCCCCTTCTATAGTCCTCATGGAGAGAGATCCCTTCAGAAGGTGATTAATCCCACCTCTCTAAGGTGCTTTTCTTAACAGTGGGACAATTTTCCTTCTGGAAAGTTCTTGGGTGTGGGAATATAAGAAGGATGTGAAAGAGCAATGAACAGTAGCTAGGCTGCCTGATTTCTTCATTCAACACCTCCACCTCCCTGTAGAAGTATACAAACAAATGATAGCATAAATTGTTCTTCTTAACACTGTGGGATTTGTACAATGAAATTTTGTAATTTTATATGCAGTTTATTTGTCTTTATGCATGCTTATTTATATACGTATGCATTTCATATTACAGTATTTGGTTTTATATAGTGACAACAGACTCCACTGCAAAGTTTTCAGGGAGTGACCAAGCTTAGAGTGGGTCAAGAATTGAACTGTTTGTTCAGAGGCTGCTCTACAGCGCACAGGTGAGTTATTATTTTGTCCTCTCGGTGTGCGTATTATAATTTGTAGAGGTACCACACCTTGATAAGGGTAAGTGCCTGAGCTGATACAGCTCCTGTATGCTGTGACTATCTGCACATTTACTTGCAGAGTAAGGTATGCCCAATGACTATGAGACCCCTTGATGACCATCAGTGTCTAGATGCTGGGTGCATTTCTTACGCTTTTATGTTTGTAATTCTGTATCTTCAATGTACAGAACAACCGCATGCTAACATCCGTTTCACTAACTCTCCATTCATAGTTAAGAAAAGTTGAATCTTAAAGCAGTTGTGTGCCCAAACTTCCTTCTTTCCTAAAGAAGAAAACTATAAAAAGGAGAATTTTTTTAGATGCTTTTCTTTGATGGACTTAAAGATGTGAAAGATTTCTAAGGTTGGGAAAAGGCTTATGAAACAACATGCTTCCAATAATCATCCACTGTCGTGTAGATGTTCAGCATTCTGAAACCCGTAAGTAAATACATACTTTTTTTTCCTCAGGTGAGTGAGTTCAAAGTAATGAAATCACAATTTGCCACAGTTCATAAACATAGACTTCATCACCATTCAATGTTAACATTGACATTTAAACTTCGCATCCATATTTCCATATTTGTGTTTATATATTTGAGTAGTAGTGATTTTTGGAGTTCAGAGAAACAAACTTGCAAGCAGGGGGGGAAATGCTCGTCACAGTTCCTGATCTGAGCAGGGTGACTTTCCAAAGATGGAACAGTCAGTGAAAAAATTGTCACTGAACAGGCATTATCATCAAGCTAGCTCCAGCCAGCAAGTCCACCCCTCCCAGCTTCAGCCTTGAACACCACGAGCCCACGGTTGTGCACCTTCTGGTTAGAAGAGAATCATAAAGGACAAGCTCGGCTATGCAAAGTAATTAACAGGCAAACTCTTCTCCTTCATTCACACGGAGTGAGCCTTTGCTGAAAGGAGTGGGACTACCTGGGGAGAAAGTTAATTGCTCTAAGTGAGCAACTGCAGTAATTTTCCAGCCCTTTCTACACTGCGAAAATAACCCTGACTGTACAGTTATATAAATGGATTGCTAGGGGTTAAAGGGATTCGTCAGCAAGGATCTGGTTCTGCAGCAGTAAGCTGGAAGACCTAAAGATATATGTGCATACGCTCCTCAGCAACGGTGACTTTTAAGTAAAATGAGCCCCATGAGTAGGGGGGTAATGGTTTCACTTCTCTATCCTAGGTCCCACCTGTGAGTAATGGGAGAGTTATGGTGGATACGCCAAGAGCAGCCTAGCAAAGCATGTTTGCTTCCCAAACACTGCTCCCTATGGATAAGCCAAGAGCCTGCTTGGCAGCTGCGTGAGGAAGTTTGCATT
Source organism: Podiceps cristatus (assembly GCA_000699545.1). Taxonomy (NCBI): domain Eukaryota; kingdom Metazoa; phylum Chordata; class Aves; order Podicipediformes; family Podicipedidae; genus Podiceps; species Podiceps cristatus. Next base: position 4,022 of record KL265969.1, on the reverse strand, counting down.
GATTATGATCTGACTAAACAAAATTGTTTGGGGCCTAGTGTATGCAAGGCAGTACCTTTTCCCAGTGCTTATTCAAATTTAAATTAGAACTGGGCCAGTTACGGGTAAGGAGTGACCATGGCCAGCCATAAGTGATTTATGTCATTTTAAAAAGGCCAGGTGCTGGCTAGTGAGAGTACAGCTTGCAGGGCTGAAAAAGGAGCAGAGATACACTCTGCTCTTTACAGGTAATTAAATTTTGCTAGAATTCAATGGGGGAAGGCTGATATTGCACCTGTAACTTGTCCAGGAGAGAAGAGAGCCATGGCTGTAAATACTTCATACAGATCCATACCACCGTGAAGTGGAAAGCAAAGGGCACTCCGTGGGCAGCCGTGTCACCTCACTCCTGAGCAAGGGAAAAGCAAGAAAGGGAACTCAGCATCTTCTTTTATAGCTTTAAGGGAAGCCCTACTATAAAGAAGACTCCCTGGCATGAACTGAATTTGGAGACCAAGTCTAGCACACATTAATTTGCAAATAATCACCAGGATACTTAAACCACTGGAATGTTTGGTTTAAGAATAAGGGAATCATGTGGAATATATGTCTGCATTAAGATGGGCTGCCTTTGATTTTTATAGCAAGATTTTTCTACTCCTCTGTGTAACTCATCCTTTAAAACTCTCAGATCTGCAGTCAGAAGCTCTGAGAGCATTTCACATAAACATTTGTATGCAGAAATACATTATTTTTTTAATAAGCAGCAGCTAAATGGATCGACATTCCCACCAAAACAGGGGCTATGTGTCTATGGGTGTCCCACAGAAGCACAGGGATAAAGCATGCTGTTAAGTCAATTTCCATGAAAAAATATGTGCCAGGTGATGTCTAGGTTCCACCTTAAGATAAGGGAGGTGTAGGTTAAGTCCAAGCTCTGGCAGATTCAAGGGAGAGCTTTTCATTGCTGAGTGATCCAAGTCATGCAAAGTAAAACTTAAGCACTCAACTGAAACTAAGACTTCTCTCACTGCAGGGAACAGAATTGCACGCTCTGACAGAAAATACAGAAATACAACTCTTGCTGAAAGCGTTGCAAGTAGCTCTAGTCTATATTCAAATTGCAACCATGCATGTGCAGCTGTCCATCAGCTGCTTCTCCCGATGGAAAGTAAAGCTTCTGTGCTAAACTGCTTCCCGCAATGTGTCAGAGAAGGAGTCTGCATTCATAAGGTCACCAAAGTCACTCCAGCCTATGGTGAAAGGCAGGGGAAGTCAGACAGGACCTGTATCAGGACTACAAAGACAAGATGCCTTTGGTTTTAATCTGTAAAAATCGTGACTCTTCAATATCTAGAATAATTTTTATTCTTCTTTTCATCAGAAAATGAAAACACAGAGGAACAGCCTGTAGTGGAATTATGCTTGCTTAGGACTTGCTTGTCTGCATTTCTGGGGAATAAAAGAGGTTGAGGATAAACTCATCAGTGGGAAAGGCAGATACATCCAACGGGGAGAAAGCAGCAAAGCAACACTCTCTCGAGAGGAGAGTGCGCCTGGAAGGATAGGCCCAGGTGTCCAACAAAACCCGCCGTCAGAGAAGTTGCAGGCTGCAGAGCAGGAAGGCGGCAGTGCTGCCAAAGGAGACCAAGCAACTGTCACAAGAAGAAATCAGAAGTGGAGCAGCAGGTGACAACAAAATACTTGAGGACGCTTAAGACCTTGGTTGGAGGAAAAGATCCAGCGGTGCGCATCAACACCGAAAAAGCCAGCGAGGCACGGAGCGAGGACGCAGAGCCTGCTGGGGAGAGGAGTGGAGAGCAATCGTCCGGTGATAAAGCACGAGAAATCAGCTGAGCAGTTGGAGAAGAAATGGCTCGTAACCAAGAGAAAGGCAAGATGGAGTGCAGGTCGAAGAGAAAACTGTTGGCAAATGAAGAGCAGGACACTCTCAGCACAGCACTGAATGGGTTCACCGGAGTATTGCAAACAAAGGAGGTTGTTTCAGGCCGGGACTCGTGTCAGATGTTGCTGCGACTCAGGTTAGTCAATCAGCCTAGCTTCTGGGCAGGGGCTGCCAGGCACGACATCAGCCTGCAAAGCCACCGGCTGGATTCATGTTATTGAAATCAAGTAAAATTTTAAAGATCCTGCTACAGGGGCTGATTCATTATAATACTTTTCCATGAAACAGTCAATATTCTCTGCCAGTTCCTTGGCGTTTTATTGGGCATAAAAAGTGGAGACTGAAGAAACATATCGGAGTCAAACAGGAAAAGCAAGGTTTTACCGGCACAGGCTCAAAATGTCTGCACAGGCTGGAAAAGTAGGTGGATCTACCTGCATCTAGGTGGATCATATAGGTTGTCCCATGTGAGCACCAGAAGTCTTCTATCACATTTCGTTTTAAAAGTAATGGTAAAAAGCAATTAAATTATGTGTATACTGCCTTTCTATCTCATCACTTCTAGAGCTCACCTTTCTTTGGAGTATGACCTTAGACAGAAAGAAAAATAATAAATATTTCATTTTAGAAATCAACATCAATGAGGGTTTTTTTCACACAAATGCATTAGGTTTTTAATGGCAGGATACTCTGGATAACTGGGGTGATACTGGACTTTAACTTTTGAAGAGTGCTAGTAGTATCAGGCCTAATGGCTGTGTAATTTTAGTAGCATATATCCACATGGATGGGAAATAAAGAGGGTTTTTTATTAGGGAGTTGAAATGCAAGGTATATTCCTACAGCAGATTAAAATTTGAGGTATCAAAGGTATTTCAAATTATCAAATATGTCTATAGCTTATCACAGGGATGCTACCATCATGAATGCTATGAATGGGAAAATTTTGAGACATTTGAAGCTTTACTATAAATAGTTTTGCTTTCTGTTAAATTCTGCTCTCCAGAAGTCCAGCCAAATCTGAACAAACTCCACAGACTTTTCTTAGGGGACTGTTGTCTCCACATCAATGTAAGCGAGAATAACTGACAATTCACACCAACTGTGTGTTAATGATGGCAGCAGAGCTACTGTTTCATAAGAAGTATCACAAAAATAACATACACTCCCAAGGACAAAAAAAAAAAAAAAGAGGGAGGAGCTATGCCAAAAGGTTTTGAACGGAGTATTCACATTCTGAGCGCTTTCACTGCGTAATGGCATTCCTTCACTGCTAGCTTTCATATTTTGATGAAATAGCACTTCATCCTTATTATCTGTGAGATGAGTTTTGTGAGATGTTCATAGGCTGAAGTCTGCAGACCGAATCATTTGAGATTTTCTGTGGGCTTGATTCTGTACCAGGAAAGTTGATGTGAATTTTATTGCAGATCTGTCGGGGAATCTGATGCTTTTATCTTAGAAAATGTTCATATGAAACAAAGTTTAAAGTACTTTTGACATTACATTTTATTCTTCTAATATGCTAACAGAAATTAAATGTGCCACTGCCGATAATAGACCTAGATGATGTGGACTGTACAAAATTGAAGGCTCTGAAGAACAGCCTGCAAGTGTCAGGCAACAGTAGCAACAAGTAGCAAGCAAAACTAATCTTTAAAAATACATTCATTTTTATTGAAGAAGATTGTCCTGGTGACACACTAGACACTTTTAGAATATAAGAGGCAAATTGGTGAAGCATTCCCTAAAAGCAGTGGAAATGCAAAAGGTCTGACCAACCTGATCCCTCCCTCTTTCCCTGCCCAAGAAAAAGTAATAAATAACACTGAGAGTTTCTATACTTTCCTGGTCAGAATGTAGTTTTCAGGTGACTGTTTTCTGTGATATGTAAATTTTAAAGACAAAATATTCGTCTTTTAATGTAAATTGAATAGTAACTGTAAAACAGAACGTTTCCTATAATTTCACATGTGCTGTTCCCTTTTGTCATCTGATTCTGTTCTGCCAGTTTCTGGGGAGATGGGCTGAGAAGCCATTCACCTGACTATGCAAAATGAGCCAGGATATTGCTTTGTCTTCAGAAATCATTCATTTACTCTTTTCCATCACTAAGGTTTGTATTATATTATATTAT
>KL265968.1:0-19093 GCA_000699545.1 Podiceps cristatus | reverse complement strand
TTTTTTTTTTTTTTTTTTTTTTTTTTTTTTTTTTTTTAAAAAAAAAAAAAAAAAAGTGTTATTTGTATGAGAGATTCTTTACATGATTCAGCAAGATATGGTGCTTCCACCTGTTTTCAGTAGCGGCGTATTCCCCAAGCCCCACTAGTAATGTTTCCTTTGTAAAGAACTGTTAAGTTGCTGTGAGAAGCCCGTTACAGGAAGAGTAAAGGAGGAAAGTTTTTTCTTGGGGCTGCTTCCCTGAGTATGTTGCTGTTATATTCAATAATTCTACCACAGTAAAGATGAGATCTTCTCGCTGTACAATTTGCTAAGTCAGATAGCGTGCAAGCACGAGGGAGCTTTTTACAAGGAAAAGAAGAGACATCAGGGAATGAATCAAAAGTACAGAAAGGAAACTTTAAATAAAAGCAGGAGACATTAGGTTACATTTGAACTGCACGTTGAATGCATAGTTTAGCATCAAACTTATAAATGTTCATGTCATTTAAAAATACAGAGAGAGACACAGGGTCATGACTGTATGTATTGTTGCGTGGTAGACAATTTGAACTGTGCCATAACCGTGTTGTGCAAGAGGTATTTTTAGTTTCTTATCATACAGGTTTCTTATCCTAAAGGTGTTTAATGTATACCTATCTTTAAACTTATGAGTAATGGGATTCATTTGAGTGGACTATTCATGTCTACCTTATTGCTACCGACTACCTGATTGCTTCAGCAAACAATGGTGCTAAGTATAGCATATGGTGCTATTAAGACCTTGAAGTGTACTCAGAGCTAAGTGATTGTGTGTGATATGCACACATTTATCTCTTTCTTTCTCTGTATATCTATATATTTATATATGTTTTCAAAATTAAGGAAAATGTTACAGAAATACTTCCCTGCTCTTACATAGATTTTTCAATGTATACTTGCGAATCAACCTTGCGTAAGATGACTTTTACCATGGCTAATAAATATGCTTTTCAAGAGCTCATCCTTTTCTGATTTGCATTTTCTTCTTTTCTGAAATATGCAGTATTGGGTTTAATTGAGGGTATTTGGGGAAAAAGGAGGGAATGGTGAAAAGAGCTTTCCACACAACATGGAGAAAGCCATTATAGCAGAGTCAATCACGCCTCCTTTCTCCATGAAGTGTTGAATGTGTTTTGTACCGTTCATGAGATAATACGCTGATACCTCAAATCTGATAATCCTGTTCTGCAGTAGCAGGTAAAAATGTTGGAAAGTGGCAGGATTTAGCAGATTGAGAAGAAAGTCAAAGATAAACCAGTTCCTAATTGATTTGCTAGGGAAGTTCTAGCAAAAAATTTAAACCAGGATCATGTGTCAGTTGTTTTTATTGTATTATGTTATTATCATTACCCTGACTGTTAATCAAGCAACATGAATTTTGGACTTGTACTTTGCATAACTGAATGGGTTGAGCAATAACCCTTTGGCAGTGAAAAGCACCAAAAGAATTTAAGGTCACTTAAGATTGATTCAAAATGTACCCAACGAGCTTTGGACCAGCCAAAGTCATCCAAGAAAACAGACCCCAAATGAATTGAGGAATTAATTTAAGAATCTCCTCTCACCGTAAAGAAATTCATCAGATAAAAGCAGCAATTGCCAAACCCATGCAGAGCTATGAGCAGGATCAAGATCTGACTAGTCCTGCAAAACCAGGAAGAGAGAGAAGAAAATCCACTGAACATACTTAAGTATGAAAATATTTATTCTTTTGGTAGTATTTCAGTATTTAACCAATTTTTGTGTTATCTGCAGTGACAAAGTACAAGAGGAAAATAAGTTACTGAATAATATGGTGGTTAGTGTAAAGCCAACAAAGTGAGATTTGATTCTCCATAAAGGAACCTAAATTGCAACATTTCAGTCGATGTTAACAGGATTGGGACCAACCCAGTCTTAAAAGCTCAGTTTCTCAGGTAACTGTTAGCGTCATTGGGCAGACAAGATTTCATCCCCAAATGGAAAATTTATTAGCTAAGTTGAATTTAAAAGTTTTTTGCTATCTCAAGTAAACTAGAACATAGGTTGTCTACTTTTAAATCTAGCCTAGACTGAAGGAAAAAGAAACACTTCTGCGGATAACAGAACTACTGAAGTTGTCTCTTAGGGGTATAGGGCTTGTGGCTGGGTTCCCTGGTGAATAGTAAAGGTTGAGTTTACATTCCAGTCTTTTTATAAGGGGCAGAACAAAGAGAATGTCTCTCCTCTACCTTCCTAAATATGTATTTTCAGAAGTTAGGTATCTTCAGAGCTGCTATTACCCTTCTATCAAGTTATAACAAAGCTGAGAGGAGGGTTGATGTGTTCTTTTTAGAGAACTTTTCCTGGAGAAGAGAAGGCTTTGGAGAGACCTCATTGTGGCCTTTCGATACTTAAAGGCAGCTTATAAGAAAGAAGGGGACAGACTTTTTAATAAGGCCTATAGCGATAGAACAAGGCATAATGGTTTTAAACTAAAAAGAGAAGAAATTTAGACTAGATGTAAGAAAGACATTTTTTACGATGCGGGTGGTGAAGCACTGGCCCAGGTTGCCCAGAGAGGTGGCAGAAGCCCCATCCCTGGAAACATTTAAGGCCAGGCTGGACGGGGCTGTGAGCAACCTGATCTGGTTGGAGATGACCCTGCTCATGGCAGGGGGTTGGACTAGATGGGCTTTAAAGGACCCTTTCCACTCAGACTATTCTATAATTCTATGATAATGTTTACACGTACATAAACAAAAGCCTGCAGATGGGTTCACAGCAGCACACGAGTGCACAAACCTCAGTTCCTTGAGACTGCAGACTGCAAGCAGCATCGGAGTCCTATTGAACAAACACAGACCTACTGTGCTAAATCTCCTTAAGTTTAAAGGCCCTGTGTTTAAGGTTTTAATTAGTAAATTGTTGTGATAAACAAGTTGATTAAAAGTATTCAGATTTACTGGAAAAGACTGTTTTATTTGGCTAGACATGTTTATCAGCCAGATTTGGATCCCATGATGCTAAATGCTCTATACTGAAAGAAAATTACATTTCCTGCCCTAAAGCGATCGCTTCATTTATGTATTTTCCTAAACAGAATATTGGATGCAATTTGCCGCTGTTGCATTTTTGACTTTTTAATCAAACCCTGGTATTTATTTCACAGTTATTTATGCACTAAAACTATTTGAATTCTAGAAGGTTATCATAAGATAGCTGAGACTAGGACTTTTAAGTTTCTTGCATCATGGAAGTGATTGCCAGTGGAGGCAATGGGAAATTCTTTATTAGCCACTTGCAAAAGTACGGTACCTGTGGCAGACACAGTGCATATAAAAATGCTATCATCAGTCTAGATAGTCTCAGCTTTTCTCAGAACATGCTGTTTCTATTCCATTTCTCTGGTTACCGAAACTGGCAGATATAGTAGGAAAAAGCTGAATAAACACTAAATAAAATCAGTTTATATTTCATTCCTCTTTGTCAATGTTTTGTTGGGGATTTGCATGGTAAGGTGTTTCAACTGGCTGTATCACCTCCAAGGGACAGGAATGGAGGCATTAGCAGGTATGGACACTAGGCCCAGCCTATGGGTTTCCAGTGCACAGATCACGACTTGATACTTTATTGCGTACTCTGTCTTTCAGCAGATCCAAGCTATGTTGGTTTGCAGATAATTCAATATGCATAAGTTTACATATGTAATAGAAAATTCCACTCATTTTTTCCTGTCTGTGAAAAGTTGATAAATAAGTTGATAAATAAATAAGAGAAAGTAAAAGTTGATAAATGAGTGGAAAAATATTAAATTAGATTTGACACCACCCCCCATGGTCACCTGCAAAATAGCTCTGTGTGTTCTTAGAATAATACAATTTAATACGACTTTATATATTGACTACCAGAGTGTGGTTTACCCATGTTGTGGTCTCCATGTAAAATGTAAAAGGAAGGATTGCATCTAGAGAATATCATGCCGCTGTTATGAATTGGAAAGGAACTGGTTGGGTCAACTTGAAAGAATTGTTCTCATCTAGAATTATTTCATTTTTTGATCACTGCTGTCCCTGTAGATTTCCTTTCAAGGGTTTTTGAGAATGCATGGAACGAATTGGTCATTTACATGAAGTCCCAATCTGTTAAACTCCTTGCAAAGACTACGTTAACACCTGGACTTTGGTTTTACAACAGTGGTACATTATTCTCTCACTGGTACACTGGTTGTCTAGTCTGTAGTGAAAAGCATTAAATTGGTAAAAATGTATTCCTTAATTGTATGCTATACCTAGAGTACAGTTAATATAATATATAGATTCATAGATTCATAGATTCATAGAAAGGTCTGGGTTGGAAGGGACCCCAAGGATCATAGAGTTCCAACCCCCCTGCCACAGGCAGGGACACCAACCTCCAGGCCTGGACCTACACGAGGTTGCCCAGGGCCCCGTCCAACCTGGCCTTGAACACCTCAAATATATAATTTCTTCTTTAAAAGGATTGAATCAAAAACAAATCAAGGCCAAGTGATCAGCTGATATATTTTTCATAAATCAGTTAACCCAGTGCTCAGGCCAACTTTCAAAGCGTGACAGTCGAGTTCAGTTCATACCACATACAGTTCGAAAAACCTGCCACCGGTCTTTCCTATATTTGTTTCCTGTTATGCATGATCAGAAGAATGACAACCACATATGTTTGGGGCAAACTTGGGTATCTCACCCTGAAAAAGGAGCAGCCTGTAATTGCGCTATTTCAGGAGCAAGGTAGGGATGAAACTTATCTGTGTTGCTCTTTATATGCATGAGGAAAATTAATCAAAATCTTCCTTAGAGACTATTCTTAATTTCCACCCGATGCTGATTCGGCTGTGCTGGGCTGTTGAAAGTACACAGCCAGGGCTCTGCCCTTTCTGCACTTCACTCACTTTTTCGACAATTAAAATTAAGCATCCCTATGTTTTCCATATTGTCAGCAAAAGGAAGCAAGAGGATAATTTTATCCACTGCCTTATGTACCTGTCTTAGGGTGAGAGGAATCAGACTCTGAATATGCATTTCTTTTTCCTGTCTAAAGTAGTTTATAGACTCAGCTCTAGAGCAGCTCACACCAGGTAAGATAAATTTTTTACTCCTTCCCTTTCTCTGCCTTCATGTTTGTCCTGGCTGTCCTGCTTTTGGCGCTCTCTTGCATGGGTATGTCCATCCCAAACTGATACGAGAACTCCTTATTCACTTGTACTCGCTCACAGGAGAGCATTACCAATTTGGGCAATAATTTTGCTCCACCTCTTGACAGCGTTTTTGCAGATGAATGAAATGCCATTTTAAGTCATTCATTCTGTTTTCATACCAAAATCAGGATTTTTCTACTACTGTGAAAACGGTGATGTTTTAAAGTTTGTCAATTAAAGATCTTCTGCCTCTTACCCTGGGAGTGTATTCCACCTCCAAAAACACATCACTTGGCAGAGCTTGGAAAGTTTTAGACTTCTATTTGAGTGGGCTTCAACCAGTGTTCTGGTTATATTAATAACTGGTGTTATAGTATTGTAGCTATCTATAGAGCATACTTAATTGTAGATCTTAAGAGAAAATGTGATATTGCTCATTGCAGTTTATGTTTTATTATCTTTAATATGGTCACAATTTTTTCCTATGAAGTGCAAGTCTACCTGTGATGATAAATCTCATATTCCATCCTGTGCACATGGTGTTATAATTTTACTTTGTTAATTATGTAATTTAGTTATATAAAACATGTCCAGAAATCTTCTTTCACAAGTAATAACATTAAAAATAGTAAATTATTTCATTTACATCATGGATATGCAAGTTGTATTAATGTAGCTGTATGAAATAGTTGTAGCTAATATTTCTGCATTAATATTTATAGATAAATGACATTTGCAATGGAAATTTGCTTGCATATTCTCCATTACGATATAAAACTGACTTCTGTAGAATGTTTAATCAGACTCACAGATTGGCTTCTGGTCTTTTCTTCCCTACAAATCATGTCTGCTTCATTATAAACCAAGCTCTTTATATGAGAGTTTTGTTTAAGTGAAATCCCTCTAAAGTTACGTTTTCCAGACATCAACGTGCCAAATATTTCCAATATTAACTGTGCAAAGAGCCTGGGTTTGTGAGTGATCTTCCTTTAAGTTTCTGTAAAACTTCTTAGTCAATATTTACACAGCAATAATGTCAGGATAATTTTTGTTTTTATTAATTTATACATTTACCAGTCACCTCTCTTTTCTGCCCATAAGTAAATAAGTAAATAAATACACAGAATTTAATCATCCATAGAATTACTTGATAATTTGCACTCATGTATTTTAAAAGGGGAATAAATTTTACATAACTTGCTCTATAATTCTGTCACTAAGTTAAGCACCTCTATATTTTTATGCTGCCACCTAAGGAATAATTAAAGCATCATGCTAAGCTCGCTGACAGAAAAACCAAATGGGTTTGGCATCTGAGGCAGGCATGGCTGTCTGAAAAGCCTCATAAACCTCCATGTGGGTGGAGAAGCAGTAGCGCTGCTTTTATGATTGCTTCTAGTGCTAACATTGACACAGCTTGGGACAAATGCCAGTCTTCAAAAAAAAGTTTATACACACCATAAACTCACTCTATTTAAAAAGCTTGAAGATTCAGTATGTGTTATTTCATGATTATTTTTTTTTTAAATTTAATAGAATCAGATGCTTTGCCAAAACCTTTAAGGTTTTGATTTCTTTTTCTGTTAGATTTGACAGGAGATTTATCAGTTTACATTGATACTGTACTCTCAGATATCTATTATTCAGACTTCTCTCAAGGAGTGGGTGTACTTTGGCCAGTGGAATAACATGAACAGTCTCCAAGAGATATCATAAGCCTAGACTGCTCCAAATAACTTAAAGGGTAATACTTTGATATGGAATCAGAGAATCGTAGAATAGTTTGGGTTGGAAGGAGCCTCTAAAGCCCATCTAGTCCAAGCCCCTGCTGTGAGCAGGGCCATCTCCAACCAGATCAGGTTGCCCAGAGCCCCGTCCAGCCTGGCCTGGGATGTTTCCAGGGATGGGGCATCTACCACCTCTCTGGGCAACCTGTGCCAGCACCTCACCACACTCATTGTAAAAAATTCTTCCATATATCTAGTGTGAATCTCCCCTCTTTTAGTTTAAAACCATTCCCCCTTGTCCTTTCACAACAGGTGCTGCTAAAAAGTCTGTCCCCATCTTTCTTATAGCCCCCTTTAAGTTATTGAAGGCTGCTAGAACATCTCCCCGCAGCCTTCCCTTCCCCAGGCTGAACAGCCCCACTCTCCCAGCCTGTCCCACAGCAGAGCTGCTCCAGCCCTCGGATCATCTCCGGGGCCTCCTCTGGCCCCGCTCCCACAGCTCCGTGTCTCTCCTGTGCTGAGGACTCCAGAGCTGGATGCCGTGATCCAGGTGGGGTTGTATATCTCCCATGCAAGCCTGTGGTGATTGTAGCACAAAGTCACTTTTTAATAATGACCACTCTTTCTTCCATTCACCTATGTGGAAGTTTGAGTTTGATGTGATAAAGCACAAAAAATGCTGTCTCTACCTAAAAAATATAGATGGGCTTTATTAGAACTGGGCCTAAAATGTAGGCTTTCATAGGAACCTGATTGCTTCTGCTTTCTATAGCAATTTACAGCATTTCTTATTTGTGCTGTGCCTTGTTTTCTGTGAATTATAATAGCAGAGCTAATCAAAAACTGCAATAAATACTGATATCACTGACATCAGATCAGCAAAAGGCATTAATATTCATTGCAAAAAAATTCTGCAAGGTAAATTATTGGAGGAAGGATAGGCATTTCAGATGATTTTATTGAGACAGCAGAAATTAAAATACAGTGCAATATTGACATTAAAGTATGCTCCCCTTTCTTTGATTTGTGTAGTAATGCAATCAGTAATTTTTCAGTAGATTTTTCACACTTAAAATATAATAGCTTTGGTCAAGTTAAAAACCAAAACAATAGTCTCCCTCCAGAACAAGCCCATATTCTAATGTTTAAATCCTTATTGACAAATCCTGTTCTGCTGAAATATTTCTGCTTCTGTGCCAGCAGTTAAACAGAGCGCAATTTGGCATGCTGGCATTGTTGATCAACTTACGGGTTGCTCTCAGAATGCTGATACCCACCGAGTCTTTCCACAGGGCTCCATTTGCTGCCTTTACCACCAAAGCTACAGATCCTGCGGTCTGCAGGTCTGCATGAGCTCACCAGCTGAAAAATGTTTAACCTACATCTGAAGAAACTTAATATTAAGCCTAGGAGAAATTAGTGGACTTATAGTAAGCTGAAAATTTATTCTATAAAGAGTAGGTGGTTGGGAACAGACATATGCCTTGGGTTTCCTTCAGGCTAAGATCTGGAGCCTCCCAGCATTTCTCTTTCCATGAGCCCATGTTCTGGAGGGGACCAGTCATTGAGGGGTTTCCCTTGGGCTATTGTAGTTTTCCGTGTATTTTATTCTGGCAGGAGGGAGCATTCTGTTTAGGAGACAGGGAAATGGAGTGAATCTCATTTAAAGAAGCTGTGCTGGTGCCTAATTTCTGTATTGTTAGAGCACAAAATTACATTCTTGGTAGCTATGCAGTTTTATATAATTACCACCATTTTTTACTGAGCAAGAGTAAAAAAAAAACAAAAACATCTGTTTACATTAAGGACCATACAGTGATGCTGCAGGAGTATATGGCCAAGGTTCAGGTCCTCTAGAAGTACAAATATTGATGAGTTCACACCCTCTTGCCCTTAATCTTTTATTCCTGTAGTCTTTCATCTCTCAGACAACATTGCACTCTGAAATTCATGATGTCCAGCACTGGATCACAAAACAACTACCCCATCACAATTCTAGCAGCTGCATTTGACATGCTGTAAGAAAAAATGATGCTCAGATTCAAGATTCATGACCCTAGCTTACCCGACATTTGTGAGGGAATGAGATTTCACCGCTGTTTCTTCTTTAATGAAAAAGTTCCCATGTTTTCTATCATAACACCTCTATTGTTTTAATCAAGAATTGTAAATGTGCTCACCAGTTCTTCCCTGGCATGTTTTGAAAGTGCAAAGTATGAAATCCCTAATAGACCCTAGAGGAACATACTTCATTTTGGATTAGTTTTTTAATCTGGTGATAGTTAGTGTTTGCAGGTAAAGGTTTCCACTATTTTATCAAAATATTTTTCTTACCTGCAGTAAGAAACTTCCTTCAAGAAACTTCAGTACTGTTGATTTGATTGCTTCTCAGCCGGAGTTAAGCAATGGCATCTGAAAAAACTGATTTATCCCCTAAAGAAAAGAGCATATGTTCCCAAGTATATTCTATTGAGAAGCTGAGAGCTCCATTGATAGATTATTTCTCAAATCACTGCAAGAAATAAACAGCCTTGCAAATTTAATCAAACAGGGATCAGCAGCGGTATAAAGCTCTTTAAATGTTTAGAGCTAGAGAATGGGGATACAGGAGTTAAATAAGGAGGAGGAGAGGAGATGAAATTGTTACTTAACTAGCAGTTTCTGAAGGGAAATATGTTTAGGGTGGGCATTTTGTCTTGTATGTATTGAAAAGGAGACAGCATTATGAGAAGATTTTTACACCTACTGGGACTTTTATGTTGTTGTAGACAGGAATAGAAGAGAAGAATTGATGTTCTGCCTGTAGGAAGCACATCCATTTCAAAATTTCCCTGGATTTAGCAGTGTAACCTATTCTTTCCCCTTTAACATTTGAAAACTTTATTTTTGTTGGAATTCATTAGAGTTCCAGTATAAAAATACATTAAGCTATAATACAAACCTTGGGCTTGATCCAGGTATGATGATGTCAGTCAGTCTTCCTACTGACTTTGGATGAGACTTACGATCGTTTTCCCAGTAATTATTTATGCCTTCTGGAAAAGAAGCATTTTTAACATGAAAGTCTAACCCATGTACAGGCTTGTTGTGGTGTTCTCAAGGGTTTTTTTTAAAGCCTTTCTAAGATAAGATACAACAGTACAGAAACCATTGAATCTCAGTGTCATTTTTTTTTTTTTTTTAAAGCTGACAGAAAGGAAATCATTTTCTATTATATCCTTTTTTAGGCATTTGAATAAATTGCCTGATTGTTAAAGATACTAAGTATTCACACTTCAGAAGAGCACTTTGTGTTAGTAAATGACACAGGATGTTTTTCTCCCCAAATGGAGTACTGCAAAGAGAAGCAAATATTCTGAAAATTAATCATCATAACCTATTCTGCCTAGAAACAAGATATACCTGTTTTCCTCCTTTATGTCCTCCTTTTTGGCTTCCAAAGTCATGTCATTTTTTGATAACAACTTTCTGCCTGAGGGTTTTTGTTGGGTTTTGATCTTTGTGAGAGCAAGTTCAAGGCTTTTACTTCTCCAGGGACAGTAAAACTTGTAGGAGAAATCAGCTTCAGAGAGTAGCCAACAGCAATGGATCTCGGTGCACAGTTTGGGGCCTCGTCAAACAGAGCAGGAGCAGCTGTAACAGCCAGGAAGGGCTCTCTGGGTTAAGGGACATGAGGCAGGAGCGTGGGAAGAGCTTGGGGTTGTATGGAAGGGTTTGAGATGGATGGGCTCTATCACAGATTGGGAATCATAGAATCATTAAGGTTGGAAAAGACCTCTAAGATCATCAAGTCCAACTGCCAACCCAACACCTCCATGCCTACTAAACCATGTCCCTAAATGCCATATCTACATGTTTTTTGAACCCCCCAGAGATGGTGACTCCAACACTTCCCTGCACAGCCTGTTCCAATGCTTGAGTGCTCTTTCAGTAAATAAGTTTTTCCTAATATCTAATATAAACCTCCCCTGTCACAACTTGAGGCCATTTCCTCTCGTCCTATTACTGGTTACTGGGGAGAAGAGACCCACCCCCACCTCACCACAGCCCCCTCTCAGGGAGCTGCAGAGAGCGAGAAGGTCTCCCCTCAGCCTCCTCTTCTCCAGGCTGAGCCCCCCCAGCTCCCTCAGCCGCTCTCCCAGCACTTGTGCTCCAGCCCTGCCCCAGCCCCGCTGCCCGGCTCTGGACACGCTCCAGCCCCTCAATGTCCTTCTTGGAGTGAGGGGCCCAACCCTGAACCCGGCACTCGAGGTGCGGCCTCAGCAGTGCCCAGTGCAGGGCAGCGATCCCTTCCCTGCTCCTGCTGGCCACACTGTTGCTGATACAAGCCAGGATGCTGTTGGCCTGCTTGGCCACCCGCGCACACTGCTGGCTCATGTTCAGCCGGCTGTTGTCCAGCATCCCCAAAGGTTGGGTGGGAAGAGACGTCATGGATGATGGAGAGAGGATCTGGGGAGAGCATAAAGTGATGGGTTCTTTGTGGAGAGCAATTTGAGGTGTTGAGACATGTTGGGGACTCAGAGTAAGGAATGTCAGAGTGAAGAGAAGTTAGGGTGTTTGCAACAAAGTAAGAATGTAGTTGTATCTTCAGAGGTAGACAGACCAAAGATCTCTGGGCTTAACCTGTGTCTGAGAGTATCTGTTAACATCTGCTTAAGTGAAAAATAAAGCAGGACAAATGCTGAGTGATCTTTCTCTTTTTGGATTCAAGGAATTTTTGAGATAAATTTGCATCCAGGACATCTTGTGTAACACTACTTGAATTTATTTTACTACTTTTTTCATCCTTTTATATATGGCTCCAAGATATCTATGACAAATGTTTGTATGTGAGAAAGTATTTTCTTCTGTCTAATCATTCATGCACTTGTTCCCAAGGACTTGTATAATGAGAACAATGAATAATTACCTTCTATTCACCTTTTCCATTAAGTTTATAAATGCATAGGTCTGCCTTTTTTTTTTTTTTTTTTTCCTTTCTCCACAAAGCTCGTTTGGAGAGGAAGAATTTGTAAACCTTTATTGCTCTTGTCTGTATTTTCTGTTCTTTGGTTCGCCTGTGGCATTGCAGGCACAGGGGCACCCGCATCTGTATGGTTCCATGGCGATGGTCTCTGTGTTGTTCTCTAACCCTTTCAAAATAGTTCCTTCTGTTTGTGTTCTTGATCATCCAAGAACATTAAAGCTGTGCTTTTAGGGAACAACCTAAACTGACAGAAGATTTTCTTCCTGAGTGAATTGCTAAAGTAGGAAATATTGTAGTAAATACTCTGTTGGGGTGCTGCAAGCACTCTAATACTGAATTTCAGCTGTATTTTGTTTCTAAGGTCCTTGCAACCTTTCACACTCTGGATTAGTTTTAACTGTGCTGAATATTTTGGTATCATAAGCAGATTTCACTACCTCACCAGCTCTAGATCAATTATGGACATAAAGATGAGCCAAGACCCAAAGCAGATCCCTGGGGGATTCTGCTAATAACTCCCTCTCATTGGGAAAATTGACTATCTGTGATCTTTCAACAGGATACAAATCTATGAGAGAATTTTCCCTTGTACCGAATAGTTTCTTGTAGAGCTTTTGTTAAGGAATCAATCACAAAATCCTACTGATGTGATGGTGCTGTTCAGCTACCTTAAAAAGCTTAATTATACCTTGCTCATCTACCCTTGCCTGGTAAAGCGTTTGTATGCAGCAGGTGGATCTTCAAATCTCTAACTTGATAAATATGGAGAGATGAGCAGACGAAAAAACTTACTTGTACGGTTAAGAAATTTTTGATATTAAATGGAAGAAAACAGGACCTAAACATGAGTAAATTTAATCTAAATTTGAAGACAACTATAAAGAAGTAGTTTTTTACCCGTTTTCCTAACAATGATTATGATGATAAGAATAAGAAGACTTTTTCTTTCCAGAGAACATTTATCTTGAAAATACAACCTTTTGATATATCTAGGACTTGGAGTATGTTTATACCATATTAATCTCATAATCTGAGGCTTTTCATGATCAAGATTTTACTCCTCTTCCTACTTCGGTTTCATCATTTCTCTGACTCTTTTTGCCTTGCTATGAGCTACTGGAGAATCTCACCTAAAGCTGTGTTACAGAAAGAATACTTCTACTGACATTAAATTCTTCTGCTTAAGGATGTTAAAGTCACCAGATTTGGGGTCAGTAAGAAGTTTTTCTCTTTTTTTTAGGACTGAGTTGTCTGGTTTACTTTTTGGAACTGCCTTGTTCCATGTAATCCATATGGTTAAAGGCAGCCAGGACAATGGTGATGTTTTCTTCCTGCTGTCAAGTAACTTCTGCACTCAGAATTCAGGGTTTTTAAAAAATGTTTTAGAATCCCTGAGACAACTGTTGCAGACTGCCTAGTGATCCAGTTCAATTCTAAATTTTGAAGTTCTTCTGAGAGTCTAAATTGTTTTTATAGTAATTTCTTAATAGTACTCAAATAAGTAAATTACTGAGAAATTAAATTATGTTAACAATACTTCAGCAGAATTGAAGCTGTAAGATCTGGCTGCTACTATCCAGTACCCTTCATGCCCATGCTAAATAATCATTTCTCTTCTGGTTTATTATTTTGTTTCTGTTATGCCACTGTATTAATAAAAACGTCAGTATATATCTAAAGTACATCATTCTATTTTGTCAATGGAGAACTGCCATTTAAAAAAAAAAAAAAAGAGACAGACATAGAGTCTGTTTTATTGTTCTGACTGGGGAAAATAAACATATTTTAATATGAATCATGAAGGTGCCAAAATATGAAGGATTTACAGCACACTTTTTAAGAAAAATACGTTCTCTGATTCTATTGTGATGTATCTATTTTACCAGTAAATTCCAGTCCTGTACACAGTTACATCTTATTCCTGCTTACTTAGGTGTACGCACCTGGCAAATCCCAGTGAAAACATCCAAACCGAATGGAGGAAGATATTACAACATTGTCAGACAATCTTTATTTAAAAAGGATGTAAACCTGAGGTTACTCAGCTTTCCCCACACACACTCAACTGATTATGTTTATTAAAGCGCTAGTTTGCATTATTTCCAGATGCAGGTCAAAAACCAGTATTCTATATAGATAAAATATATTAGTTTGTTAGGAAATTGAAGAATTTTCTATCATCTGCCTCTTGAGACAGTATTAATATTTATTGGGTAAAAAAGACATTTTTTTAAACATGTCATCAGGTATGGGACAGCTTAGGATAAATTTCTCTGATGCGAGGTACAGACCATGTTCTCAGCTTTATGTACCTGATAAATGTTGTTCAGCTTTTGTCAATGTCATAGGAGCCATTAGCAGATCGCTTCAAAAAGTTCAGTCATTTAAAAATGAACTGAGCTGTTCTTTATGGACATCCATTATTAAAAAGAAATATAACAGAGTTGTCATGAATGACTTTCATCTCACATCAATTCCCCATCCCTGTAACTGCGTTGCCTTCAAGGGAGCTGTTCCTAATCTATAACCATTACAGACTTTAAAGTCAAAAGGGCCACTCTGATTATGTGTAATCTGACCTTTGGCATAACATATGACATAAATTTCCACCTGCATTAGGTCTAATGATTAAGCCTGTGCTTCTTTGAAAGGTGATGACTAATGTATCTCACCTAACTTCATCTCTCAAAAAATAGTCATATAGTCTCAGCTTTCTTAAGTAAATGGAAAAAAAAAAAAAAAAAAAGAAAGAGTCATCCCATGTGTTCAGTTACTTAAAACGTAATAAAATGAGCTGCCCACTGAGCGTCTTGTCTATCCCCATGACCTGTACTCCAGTTTAGAGGAGCCTTGGACTTTAGCTAGCTCAGATTAATTGATATGAACTCTTCCCATGCAGCTTTGATTTTAAGATTTCACTGAGCCTTGATCAGTTTTGCTCTGGGTATATTATTCTTGCTTAAGAGTTTATTTGTATTCTGGATTTGTCTAGCGCCAATAGCCAAGTATTGAATCTTGTAAATAGATCTCTATCAACCATCACAGGTAGTCAGAATCTTTTCCTCCTGTAGAGAGGGGTAAAACTGAAGATGAAACTGGATCAGAAGGACACACTATTAGTATTTCATCTGAAGTCTGCAAGTTAACTGGGAAGTGTTTATCTGTATGCAGACTTTTGCTTTTGAGTCAATTTATCCAAATAAATATATAAAATATTCCACTTGAAGATTATGAAATGTCTCAGGGAAAGCAGTTGGGTTATTAGTGACTCAATTCTACTTATAGAGGCACACTGAAAACATGTTCAGAGCAGCTATGATTACTAGGGCTGACTAGTAAATTTTTCTTAGTTACTGGTTGCTGCTGGTATAATAATGGATCCTTCTATATCAAGGTATTTTTAATCAACGAGTCTGAAAAAATATTTGAAAATTAATATACTTTTGTGGGGTTTTTTGTTTGTTGTTTTTTGGTTTTGTTTGTTTTTTTTTTTTTTTTTCCTCCTAGTATATCTTGATGTCAAATTTTCTATAATGCATGGCATTTACTCCAGCTGGTCTCAACCATATAAACTCAGGCATCTTCCCTATGATAATGGCTAACTCCCAGCCTGGTCAATGAAAGGACAGTTCTTTTCAGTTGTTATCTTAAATAGCTCTGATAAGAGGTAATTAATTCACTGAAGGTACCTATTAGAAAAACAAGGTGTCAACCACATAAACCTGGTGTTTTTGAGATCTCTCCCATCTCTAGTCTTGCTGCAGAAGCAGCGCCTGGGCTTGATGACCCATCATGTTCCTTTGCTCTCCAATATTTCAGAGTGTAGGATCTGGATGCTGAAGGGAGCTGGCTGACCTGGTGACCCGATTCCTGGGAAGTTTGCAGGGCAATGAAGGGGTAAGAAAGTTTACAAGACCAGACATAACAGAAATCACTTTGATATATAGGATGTCACTATGTCAGTGGTCCATTAGAAGGTTATTGAAACAAAAATACCCTTAGCAAGGAACAGTCTGGCAGTCTTATTTGGAGAGCTGTTAAAATATAGCCCTGGATGAAAAGAGATAGAGAAGTGCTGCAACTTGTTTAGTTCATTGATTAGATTATGCAAGTGATTTTGTTTATTAACTGAGAGTGAAATTCTCTTGTTAACTGAGTGAACACAATTTCTGTGACTGCAAGAGTTTTGTGCGGAGGGCAAATTAAACCCTAGATTGTTTTTATTATTTGCATCATTAGCAGTCAAGAGAAAGCTTTCCTTTTCCAAACATTGCCAAAAATGATGTTGTTGCTTGTTTTAAATTAGAAAAATTAGTAAGATAGTCAGGAAGCTGGTTCCTCATATACTTCTGAAAGGCATTAGAGACAGATCCCATCGCCTATGGAATGAGAATTACTGAATAGTTGTTGAGCTATGATATGTTTCTACAAAAGAGCTCCATAAACTGCCTGATTAACAGATATCAGCCCCAGAAAGTTCAACAGAATCATTATATGGTATAATTTAATCAGGTACTTGAATATATTACAGGATTTTCTAGTTGCTGTTTTGTTCTCCAATGTAAATGCTGAAATTGGTAAAACAAGTCTAAGCCAAAGTGTTTAAAAATGTGCCTGGCAGTAGACAATTTATCTTATATTTAGGCCTTTTCAGTGCTGCCACCAAATATCTTGAAGTCTGTTCTTTGTTCTTGTATCCCCTTCGGTGGCACAGCTTGGCCGTGGCTTTGCCGTGTACATACAGCCGTCGGACTCTGGCCATAGTGAGTGGGGCTTCAGCCACCTTTCAGATCTCCCACAGGTTCCTGCTGGATCCTTTGATCTGCCTCCATTCAGCCAGCAAGAGTTTATCTCATTAATAAGGCCAGGCAAGTAGCGATGACCTTATTACTGGTTATTCACGTGTAATATCCTTGTTAAATACGTAGATAGTCATGGATTCCTCAAGGGATTGTCTCACAGCTTTATTAATGTCCTTCTGTGTCGTCCGTCTGTTCACGTCAGTGCTACATTCTGCAATCAGAGTATCTTGCTAAGAACAGTTTGTATTGTGCCGTCCTGGTAAAGGAACAAAGTCTTTTGTGAAGGTAGAAAGAGAACAGGATGTCTTCGGGTGTTCAGTGCTCTGTGAAGCTGTTTAATGTAACAGTGGTTTAATACGCTGCTTTATGTGTGTTCACAGACCACGGAGAGGCTACATTGCCTACAGGTCATTTGTTAATTGAAGTTTCGAAGTGTTCAGCTGATGTATGTTTTCTGGCAACGGGCTTATTGGAAATAATGCATTTTATTCAGGAGATGTAGGTGAAACTTCAGAGTCACGTGAATGTAATTTTGCTGCTCTCCTTCACAGTGAGCTGGCAGCCTACGCTGAGAGGGGAATAATGCAAGATAAAGAAAACCACAAGAGAATCTTTATTTATTTGTTTGAACTTTAATAAGAAATGTCTGTATACTCAAAAAGCCAGTCCCAGCTACCTCGTGTCTTTTAATGAAGAATTATAGTTAATCAGCTTTGCCTCTGACTTCAAATCTGAGAGGCAAAACATAAAGCTTTCAGTTCTTCTCTAGATGTTAGCCCTTTTCATAGAAAATGAGAAAGGACTCCTAATGACACCAATTAAGAGATGAGAAGGCCTTGTTCCGCTCTTTATGGTCTGATAGGTCAGTTAAAATGAAACAACAAAACATACGGCGCAGACAGGAACAATTTGGGCTCTTTGTGAAAAGATGAATGTCCATGACTGCACTAGCAGAAGGAAGAATGAGCTTGCACAGCCCACCCAATTACAGTCTTTCACCCAAGAAAAGGAAATAATTTGGAAACTTTGCAAATGTTGCCGTGTGTTTATGTACAAAGATAAAACATTTTCATGTGAGCCGGATATGATTCTATGATTCTATGATTCTATGAGTGCGGAGCTCTAGAATCTTTTTGTGCAACTTGTAACCTTTCCTGGACCAATTCTGCCATTGTCTTGCTATTGTTGTAGGGACTCAGCTCTGTAAGTAATGACTATTTGAAGTATTTACATGACTAAAGCTGGCAGGACTTTCCGGAGGGGAGTTACAATGCTGACAGAGTGGTCTCTTCAGCACAAGGCAGAAATTCTGCAATTTTGCCCCTGCCATTGGATATGGAAAGCGTTAATGACAAATCAGAAGCTCCATTAAATTCCCCCTGTAATTACACACCTGGGGTTTAATCTTCTAAAGACCTGCTTATTTTTTTAATTACAAAAATAACTATTACTCCTCTTTTTCTCTTTTTGTTAGCCTGTTGCTCTAGGTGTCTGCTCTAGCCTCACCCTTATCAATGAAGGATTTCAGTTCAAAGAGGAAGGGGGTATAAATAATTCTTACACCGGGATAATTACATTGGTAGACAGTGTACAACATGTCTGGAAAATCAACCACAAGGAGGTCTTCACCATGCAAGATTAATGTCTCACCCTGATATAATATTCTCCATGTTAGAAAACCCATCAACCAGTTTGTGGCCGTGGTGTTGCTTGTTAAAATATCATAGAATCTGGTTGACGTGAGGGTTCGTGGAAACATTTCTTCATTAAAATTGTTTTTCAAGTAGCACTTTCTCTTCCATTTTATAACTAATCCATACCATTTAGTGTTAGACATGCTTTTTTTTGGTATGAAGTTGTACATCCAGAAATACTAGTTTCAATCATGGAAATGATGTAATTACTTCTGTATTTGAAGGGCAGAGCCTGAAAAGTCAAGTTGTGCACAGAAAAAAGATATCTTTCCTTATTCTTTCATCTGGTAGCATTAGATTTATCTCATACTTTGAATTTTCACCAGTTTGTTCAAATTTGTTACAGATTCCTGTGTGCTCTTGAAGCCTTTTTGGAGACTCTGTGGTCTTCACACCTCAAATTTCCAAATGTCTCTAGAAGATCAGAGGAAGCGCACATATGTCGTAGATTTTACCTGGGAAATGGCAAGATATTTAGTAATTTGGGACGCTTCTGGTTAATGCTAATAGTGAGTTGATTGAGTGGGAAAAGGGGGAATCCAGTGGGTTCCCCATCCCGAGGTGTTTGTGCAGGGCTACTGTGAGTGTGGTGGTAGCCAGTGTAGCCTCCAGCTACCCTGGCTGGAGGCCAGTAATAGGACAAGAAGAAATGGCCTCAAGGGAAGGCCAGGGGAGGTTTAGATTAGATTTTAGGAAAAATTTCATTACTGAAAAGATTTTAGGAAAAATTTCATTACTGAAAGAGTGGT